>BMAW01126575.1:881556-948861 GCA_019974015.1 Nephila pilipes
TACTATCTTCCCATTTCTGTACTGGAGTATTGTTACATTTCTGTATTACAATACTATTTTCACATTTCTGTATAAGGGTATCTTCATATTTCTGTATTGTAATCCTATCTTTACATTTCTGTATTTATGTATTTTTGTCTTATCCTTACATATCTGTATTGTAGCTTTATCTTCATCTAATTTAGCCCAATGATTAAGGCCAATTACTTGGCCCACTTTTTTTCAGACAGTTTTAAAGTACTGGTTCAACTCAAAACTTGTCCCTTTGAGTAATAAGGCTGATGAACTTTACATAAAGTTCAAAATCCTCTCTTGGAGCTGCGTGGAAGTTAGGAGAATAAAATACTTGCACGACATCTAGCCATATTAGAGGTCTTTCACAATCATTCGCCGATTAATTCTAAAGCCAACTTGTACTCAAAACGAACTTATATTTGTCTCTGAGTTTGTTTCTATCCTTAGAATCAAGCTTGACAATAATATTGTTCCTTGATTACCAGTGGCTGGTTTAATTTCGAGATGAAATTTCACTGCAAACAACCTTTTAGACTAAGAATACTGATCCTCTTCGATTTGGTCACAGTAGCCTAGTAGTTATGATCGCGGACTATCGGCCGGCATTGTTTTCTGGGGATCAAGTCATGATGCCACTAAAGAGGGGCCGAGTAGAAGGGCCCCCGTGTAGAGGGGCCGATGCATGCTAAATGTGATCGAGGTCCCAAATCTTCCCATTGGCGTAGCGTGGAAATTTGCAGAGGAGGATGCCAGCTCAGGGGTCGTCCTCTTCTCTTGATCAAGGTTCAAAAATATGAGGGACTCGTGCGGTGACCAGGGGTGAAAGAATAACCCCACTGTAGTTGTTGCATGTCGTAAGAGGAAAGTAAAATGGGTACCCAGTGTCTAGGGGTATAACTGGGAGCCCTGCCTCTAGGGATTATATCAGAAGACCTCAAGGGCTTGCCTTTCTTAGGTAGGTATATGCATCATGATCCCAAGGCACCCTAGTAATCTTTTTCTTTCTCGTGGGATTTACTGCTTTGGTAAACATGAGTGACGCGTCCTAGCGAAAGCCTAGTGATCCTTTTCTATTTTCAACCCTCCTTCTTGTCAACCAATTTTTTTTTTCTTTTTTCCCACATTTTTTTCAAGCGTTTAGATTACAGCTTTACACTCATTCACTTACTTTACTTGGCGCAGCATAGCCACATCCAGCCTTTGCGTCATTAAAAAGTAATACCATTTATTCACTCAAAATTACAAAGTCCGTCGCCGTTTTGCTTCTCAGTATGACAATAAATTAACCACATTCACCGCTTCGATTTAATGGGATTTCAGAACCTCCGTATGATATGGCCCAGATGTTTGAAGAAGATATTAACTCGAGTATCATACTCGCTGTCTGACTGTATTTAAAATGATAAATTATTCAATAATTAAGAAGCTCAAAAACTAATCCAATTAAACAAACTTTCGTCATATTACATGTGTTTTTAATCAATGTAAAAATATTTTCAAAACTTTTGAATACTTACTTGCAAAAGAAGGAGTAAAAATAATTAATGGAAAATAATCATTGCATAAGAGTAGGAACTCAAATTGTTAAGACGACTTACGTTCTAAAAAGAAAAAAAATTAAAATCCCAAATAAAATTAGTTTTTTTTTTTTGTAAAAGATATACGAGTTCCTTTTTGTCTTTGTTAGATTATTTCTTGTAATTCAATCTGTATTTTTCTTGTTTTAAGATATTTTGATGTATATCATTTATTCTAAGACTTCATCAATTTACTAACTCTTAAGAACAAAATAAACCTCCAACATATTTAATTCAGGAGTCTTCATTTCCATTCTAACATAAATTATCCATATGCAAAAAAAAAAAACTCGTTAAGTTGGATTAAATAGACTATAACCGGTCTGGGGTATAGAAAATCCTGATTAACTGAAGAATGGGAAAAAATTAAATAAAACATACTTACAGAAAATCCTCTTTATTTTGAAAGAATCGTGTGAAAATCATATTTGCAGAAAATAAAGATTTCTGCTTAGGAACAATAGAAGTGGCTTTAAAGTCATTTTATTACATTTTCCATTAAGGTAAGATTGCACCGTATGCCATTAAATGGTGACTGGTGATGAGAGGTGTAACTAAGATTTTGTTGCCTTTGCGCAAAATACTTGTTAAGTCTTCTCTTCCCTTTCCTATTTACTTCATAGCTGTTAGAAGATTCTAGTAACGAAAATATTTTTTTCAAAATTTGTTTGTAAGCCAAATAAATGTTATAATGGAAATTTTCGGATAGCTTCTCAAATTTAAAAAAAAAATTATAAACTATCCAGGTTTATCCGATAATCTGGTTTGTGACTTTTTAAAGAGGTCTTTATTAACGAACTTCTACAGTAAATCAAACATTTTATTGAAATTTAAAGAATAGTTAATTATTCAGCCTTTTAAAATTACACCATAACCTGAAAACTTTTACTGAAACGTATTACTTGGATCGGATTTTAAGTCATAAATCATTTGCTTAAACTTCGTTTCCAAAAGGAGATTTGCTTTCAAAGTTTCTTTCAATTCCTTCCTTATCTTTTCAAAATCCTATCCTTTCAAGTAAAAAGTTTTCTTCTTAATTTGTTTCAAATTTGAATTGAAAAGATGTTTTTCTTCGATTAAATGAGATATAATTATCTTTTATATGTGCATTTCAAAAAGCTATTTTTTCTTTACTAAATGTTAGTAAAATTAGTTATATCTAAAGGATACATATATAAAAGATATATGCATCCATTCCGATTTCTCAAATTCCAGTCTTTGGATTTTATTAACATACAATAGCTGTGGGAAGCATTTTAGTTTGAAGACAGCTTGTAATCTTTCCCCCACCCTCAGTATTTAGGTGGAAAGCAGCCTTTGTATTTAACATTTTATTAGCTTAACACATATTCCTTTCACAAGTAAGATGAATAAAAACAACGATTTGTGTATTTAAATAGTTGTTTTCTTTTCTTTTTCTTTCATCCCCATTTCGTTACCATATTAGATATTACCATGTTCAATAGATAAAATCCTTTCACCTATTTTCCTCGGATGAATCTTCTATTTATATTAAAAATAAAATATGTCGGTTTTCAAGTTTTGACAATGATATTCTTCTGGTGTTATGAAACGTGGGTTTCATGTATATTATTGAAATAGTTAGAGTTGTATAATTTAAGGTAACCAGACAAGACATAGTTCATTTGCTAATTTATGAAAAATTTCAGGCAATGAAAATTTTTTCTCTCTATTATGATATTATTGTACCTCATTTACAACTCTATACGTTTAAAAAGTTTGCTGACTAAAACGTTTATTTCGTTTATTGCTTATCTTTTAAAATTGATAATTTCAGCATTATAGACATTAACTATAGAATTTAATACAGTCCTTAGTGACATATGCAAGATTTTCTTAAAGTAAAATGCAATATCAGAGTTGCTCTTTTACATTTATTCAAAACGCATCGTAATTATAAAATATATTCATAGATGCAACGAGGTCAGTTAAAGGACAGGTATAATAAATATCTTGAAGCTATAACCAGCTATAAAGTAAGTAAATTACAAGAATATATGTTGCATTTGATATGTTGAATATATATCCTCTTATGATATTTGTGCAAAAGAATTTACTCCATTTTTTAATAAAATATTAAAAGAAAATTAAGCTAGAATAAAATTTATTTTTAAATAAGAATCTTTTCTAAGAATAAAACACAAAAAATTTGTTAAAAAACCAACATCCTATAAAACCGTTTGTTTCCAAGTATAGTTTGCAATATTCTTAAGGAAAAAATACGAATTTTGTAGTGTAAGACCCGCAGTAAGTACGAGTAATTAATTATACCAAACGAGCTATATAGTCCAATAATCAGTGATTATAATGCATATAAGGACATTTCCAAAATCCTAACCTGTAGCAGTTAAATTGAGAAAATGATATTTGAACTGGAAAACAGTACCTCAAAAATTTAGCGTTAAGTGACAAAATCAAAAAGGTCTGCTTGTTTTTTTCAAATTCTGTTCTTTTCCCAATGTTATAAATTAAATTAAACTAATTGTGCCTCTAAAACTAAATGAAATCGACCAAAATAATGTACATTGGGAAAATATACAATTGTGGAAATATGCGTAAATTAACATAAAAGGAAATATAAGAATTATAAATAATTTCTTGTTATTCCACAATTTTTGAGGTTCGAAAATACTTTTAAATAGCTTAACTTTCAACAAATAATGTAAAATTTATAATATATAAATGAGGTTTTGAAAATAATTACAAATAGGTTCAAATTTAGTATAATTTTTTAATTAAACTTCAGTAGTAACCTCATGATTTCAATTTCAACCATATAACTCAACGATTAAAAATGAAACTTTTAAATATTCTTAAACAGGTTAATAAAAAATATGAGAAATCTGTGAAAGTAATTTTTTTAAAAAAAAAATATGACGGAAAAGAATAATATAGTGTTGAAACTTAATACTGATGGCAGAGTTTGACTCTATTTAAGTTAGCAATTAAGAAAAAAAGTAATAAATAAAAAAAAATGAAATATTCTTTGTATTAAAAAAAATTTGTAAAAGGCTCTTATAACTACTTTTTCTCATTTCTACAGTATTGGGAAGTGTAATAAACTATATGTGTTAAATTCATGCATGATTTATTTTATAATCAAAAAAGGATTCCTTGAAAATTTTCAATTTTCAAATTCCTATCCATTTGAGTTAAAGAAACGAAATTAGCATTTGATTCAGCGTTTGTCACAAAAAAAAAAATCTCGTTTATAATTTAGTTTTAAAATTTTCTTACAACAAATCAAATGTTTGCTTTGGTGCAACTATAATTACAATTTTTTTTTTAAAAATAGCACTTTAATCTCTTTTTATCTTTCCTTGTGAACCCTTAAATTTCAAAGAATGATGGTATCTTTCATATACCGAACGTATAAAAAAAGAACTTTAATAATTATTAAGCATTTTTTAAGAAATATTTAAATAAAAGAATATTCTTAAAAATAATTTTTCATCTTAAAGAGAGACTAAATTTTTCCAAAATAAAGATGAAATATGAACAAGTTGTGAACAAAAAAATCGCTGACTAAAGAACATATTACAGATTTTTATATTTTCTGTAATCATCTTATCTGTGATGCTACCACATTGCTTATTATTTGCTTCCCATGTAAATGATCATTCACTGGTTATAAGATAACTTTTTTTTCTTCTTTTTTTTTTAAAGAATTATTTTTAAATTGTGTGGATGCTATGTCTGATTAGTGGTTTTTAGTGTATATCTATTCCTATTTTGGTCTCTCTCTCTTTCTCATTCAGTTGACCCACTTTTAAAATATTTAATTAAGGATTCATAAAACGGACCTATCTGAGAAACATATTATATGATTTGGAAATGAAATGATATTGTAAACATTGTTCCAAAATTTCTTTTGATAAGTAAACATAATAAATTCCGAATCATTGTAAATAATATGATTCTTCCTCTTCTTCTCCGATAAATAAACTTTGACTATTTCGAACCCTAGTTAACATGATTCCAAGAGTATATTCAATTTTGATTGAATTCGGCCTAATAGCCTTTTACTGGCGAATTTTGACCCATAATTTCCTTCATGGTTTCTCAATGATGCAATTATAACAATTTTAAGTGTAATTTTAATATTCAGATGGTAATAATATGTATAATAGTTTCCCTTTGAAACTTATTTTCCATTTTTTAATTCATTTCTAATTCCTATCCTTAAAAATTGTGAAGAAGTGTACAATAAAAAATATCTCAGACAAAATTCTTTATAGAAAGTAAGAAAATTGTAATTAATTCCCCAACATTCCCAAGGGGGAGAAAATAAAAAGGGAAGACAACCCAAACATTAATTAGTAGAAAATATCAAAACACTCGAAATATTTTAATTTTTCTTTAAAAAACTTTTTTTTAAGTTAAAAGACAACCTAAAAAAATATATTGAACAAAATTAATTAGTATCAACGAAAGGAGCTTTTTTTTTTAAAATCTCCCGACCTGTACCATCCCAATCGAAGACAAAGAATGACAACAACGCAAACATCCATCAACCTGAGAAGAAGAAGCACTGTTTCTCGTCCGACAACCCCGCTTGACCGACCGATAAGAGGAGACCCCTCCTTGAACCAGACTCGGGACGGGGGTCGGGATGTCACCTCTGGTCCCCCAGTCGAGCACCTAATCGATCTGAAGAAAGTAGACTGAGAGTCACGTGACTTTCCGCGGGGAAGGATGAAAGGGATCGATTGGTGGGGCCGCATTGCAGTCGCCCCAAGAAGTGCTTTGACTTACTTGGCAAAGGGCCCAAGCCCCCTTCCCTTTCCCGAAGAAAACCCCTAAAAGATTTTCTTAATGGCTCGTTATGGACGAGACGGTAAATTGCATCGCTTCTACTCATTACCGCGCAAACCCTGTTTTGGTTTACCCACTTCACTTCTTTTTAATTTTAATTTTGGGAATTTCCCGGGACGTTCGGCGTGGTATGCGCTCGTCATATCCGTCGACGCCTCTACACCGTGCGCTGATATTAAAATAATTGTATTTAATCGAAACGGGATGATTTAATTAAAGTAATTAGAGTTACTCTGCTGGAATGAATGTTTCGAAAGGGTTAGTGACTGTAAAATTACCGACTTTTTCTACAACCGGTGATTCGGTTAAAAATTTCAAAGAAAACCTGTTTACCAAGAATTCTTTAAACTATGGATATAAAATGAGCATTTATAATAATAAGACATTCTATTTAATTATTGTATTCTGTGTATTAATTTTATTAATTTTACTTTCATTTCATTTACATTTCATTAATTTACTTTCAATATAAATAATATGAATAAAATTCAACGATTTATATCAAATTATAAGTGATACTTAGATATGAATAATTTATCGCAACGAAAACATTTATAAAATATAACTAAATACGTGATCTGTCTGTCATCGTGTTTTAAATTTAAATACGTAAGAAACATAATTGATCAGCATTTTGGTCTCTTAAATTAGATCTATTAGATGATGACATGATTTATGTACGAAATAATCCTGTCATAAAAAAATGTTCTTTCGGTTTCCACTCTAGTTGGCTTAAAAATTACTTTAAAAAAATTGAACGCTGTTTGAATTTATTCCCTTCCCCCCCCCCCCTCCATATTTTTTTGTTGAAACATCAGTTAATTTTTATGGTAAGTGAGACGCCATCGGCTTAGAAAAGTGAGTTTATTTTATGTCAAGATTAAATATTCTTCATTTTCTTTAAAATTAAAATCAGTGGAAGTCATATCTTAACATTGAGTCTTATCTGTATATTTGTATATCTTTTTATGTAAAGAGAATCACATTTGTAAACATAAATAAATTTTTATGAACAAGTAATAATAAACAGCTGTATTTGCAATTTAAAGTCATGTATTCATACTTAAATACATCATACAAACATTCTATTGCATTTATAACTTTAAGAATTTGTGGAGTATTTATAAGCATAACATTAAAAACACTGAACTTGATTATAACGTTAACATTTGAGTTTAACGAAATTTCAAAGCTTTGAATTTTTATAATTCAATTTCTCATAAAATTTTATGCAAATATTTTGCAAAACTAAATGTGTGTGAGTGCTTAATAGATGAAAAAAAAATGTTCACAGTATAGGAAATAACTTTATTTCATTTTGCGCAAAATATCAGCTCAATGGATACATTTGGTTTCAAGGAAAGTGTACCACAATCCTAAACAACTACTTTTTCAGAAAAATGCAAATAAATGTATTTTCTTCAATGGCGTAGCATATGTGTTTACAATTTTAAAATTTAATTTTCGCGCGCGTGTACATTCAATTTAACATTCATTGAATGGTTTTATTAACGTTGAACCAGAAGCAACACAAAGGCTATTGGCGATGTATAGCAACCTCGTAATTTTGAACTTCGATCAAGTGATGAAGACGACATCCAAGCTGGCACCTCCCTCTCCAAGTATACACACCACACCAACCGGAGGACTTTGAACCTCTACAGATTTAATGTGCATCAGACCCGGCTACATTATTGGTCTTTAGAGGCATCAAGGATCCTATTAACGACTCAACTAAAAGAGTCGGCCGTGAGTTCGCGACCATGACCACTAGGCTACAGCGTCCATGGCAATGCTACTCAGCAAATTCTTACAAATGATACATCCATGGAATCAACGAATAGTTGCAAATATTTTCTATTGCAAATATTTATCGATTCAAATACTTTCTATTTGAAGCATTTTATTGCCTTTTTGTTAAGCGCTACTAGAATTACCTTAACGATTTTATCAATATTTTTATTTGTGCGTGAGCGCGAGAGAGAGATGCTGATTGTCATGTTGTATTTCTGTTTTTATTTTGATAAATAAAGTCCTTTGATGGATAACATAATAGAAAAAGAATTGTCCTCCCTGAATTTTAGCAATCACCAACATTTTTTTTATTTCAGTTTAAGTTCAAAAAATAAGTACTAATAAGTGTATTATAATTATGTACATAAATTACCTGGAAACATAATGTAGAGTTATTGGTAACAATTTGAGGCAAAAAATTGCAATTTAATGATAAACTGATTTACCGGCATTAAAATCCTTAGAAAGACTGCAATGAAATAGCAGTAGAAATATTTAGAAGGTATCGCATGTGAATTGTAAATTTCAATTTAAATGTACAGTGGTTAAAAATAAATATTTTTGTACGATAAATACATCCCATTTATTTATCTATTTATTTTTAACCCCCACCCCCTTTTTTTTTCAAAAAAAATGTTTTTCTTAGGAATTTCAAGAATTAATTATTTTTTATTTTAATAAAATTATTCACCGTATTTTAAAAATCATTCAATGTGAATAGTTAATTAAATATATTTGATTCTTATCACTGAATTGGTTACACCATTCGAAATACAATGGAAATTTGAAAAGATATTTTTTTATAAGAATCAGCAGAGTTTTATTTTTGTAAGTGTTCCTGAAAAGGAATTATTTAAATTTTTATTTTAATAATGATATTTTTCTGGTATTCTTTAATTATTTGAATTATCTTGTTAGAGATACATATGCATAGATAAATAAAGATAAATGCAGAGATAAATCATCACGGAGCAGTAACAATCGGGGAACTTTCAACACATATTCTTCAAATGGTAAAAATAAAATGTGTATACAATTGTGTTTTCCAGTTTCGAAGCTTCCGACATATCCGGTTACGCATAAAATGTGGCAAAAAAATTCTTTGGCATAAAAACTTCTAAATGTTTCCATTATAAACCCTTACATACTTTTATAAATATATTTATGAGTGGGGATACGCACCCGAACATTATTAAACTTTGAACACTGAAAAACGATTTTATTTCTTAAATACTCTGTGAACTTGACAATTAAAAGACATTATATGATACTTGGACAACTCAAGGACATTTGGCAATTAAAAGATAGTAGATTACCAAGTTTTCACAATTCTAATATCAGACTAACTCGAAGAAAAATCTTTGATTTTGTTTTTTGCTATCATTATTTTCGTTACTATTCTATGTATATGTTCTGTTAGTTAATATGTTTTCGAACTCGTTTTGAATTTTCAAGATACTTAATTAAGCTTTTTATGTACTTGGCATTGTTCTAAATAAAAATTATTAGTTTTAATTTAAAATTATTTTTATTTTATCTCATTCCATTGTATCTCATCTCATCTTATCATTAAACGGAGTCATTCTGACTTAAATGGTTCCTTTTTCTTCCATCATTATTTAACTGCATACATTTGATTCTTATCTTGTAGAGCCGTTAGGCATGAGTTGTAAAGCCAGTCATGGCGGTTGAATCAAAAGTAGCCATTTTGTCTTAAATGATTTCTTTTTCTTCTGACGTCATTAAACTGCCTAAATTTTTGTTGTACTTGATTACATAAAGTTATTGTTAGCTGAAGATTCTACTCCGTTTGTTCTATCCGTAGAAACGTAATAGACGTGAATAGGTATTGTAATCGCTTACATTTAAATCAACCTTTTTTAGAAAAAGTTGCCTGGAGGAAAATGTGTTTCATCTATTTTGAATTGTGACGAAATTATTAATCTTTATTCCTTTCCCTGCCGAAAAGTTGGTCTCGTCGGAAAGATGGTTTTACAGAAAAGGAAAGGATATGATAGGCAGTGCCATTGAATAGTTAGGGGTGATATTAGTGATACATTGACAATTATAGTTATTCAAATTTCGCCAAGTCGCCAAATTTGGCGACAAAACTAGATCTCGAGACAAATCAAAAAGTCTCTGAGACAAATTCTGAAAGTAGATATATGACTGTGCGTTTCAGTAAACAGGGAATTTGTCCTTCATGCAATATTGTGATTATATAATGCTGTATTCGATGAATGTGCGAACTCTGAATCGGAGCTATCGGTATATTTATATGAGTATGTTAATTGCTTTCTGTTAGGAGAAATTTGCTACAGTCTAAGAATAAAATTAATATTATTTACTCATTAAGAATCTACTTATTAATTGCGTGGACTTTTCCTACGTTTGAAAGCTAATTAAACACGTAACAGTACACATTGCAAAAACAAAAATGAGAAATATTGAAAAATCTTGTTTTTCTATAAAAGTATTCAATTACAACATATATAATGCACAACTTGGAATCAAACAAAAATGTTCTAATCAAATGTTATTAAATTTCAAAATTAAACTAAACCACTTTCACAAAAAATTGACTTCTTAACATTCATTTACAAGTAAAAATTCGCAATAATCTTAACTGGAAATTTCTTTCCCATGGGGTTTACTGTCTTTGGTAAACACGGGTGATGCACTCCCGGGATACCCTAGCGATCCTTCTCTATTTTCGACCCTCCTTCTTGTCAACCATTTTTACCTTTTTTTTTCAACTTCACGTCTAGACCACAGTTTAATCTTGTTTGACGCAGCATAGCCATATCTGGCTCTTGCGCCAATAAACTTTACATTCACTCACTCACTCTTAACTGGAAATATATATAAAATACGTCGAATTCAAAAACTTATGCAAAGAGCGTAGAAAGTCAAACACTTAAGAAATTCACTAATGTACATCTAACAAAAGAATAACAAAAAATATTTAAATTTCTGAAATTCATTACAATTTTCTAAGTTGATGAATTATTCATGAGATTCATAAAAAAAAAAAAAGAAAGAAAAAAGAAAGAAAGAAAGAAAATGCATTACATAATTATATCTAGTAAAACAGTTTCAAATACTCTTTACTAATAATCATAATCAGTTATTTTTCTTGAAAGTTTGTGATTATTCGTTCATATAAATAAGAATAAAGGATATATAGTGCTAGGTTTGAAATATTAACATTATAATGCTTTATGATTGAAATAATGACTTTTAGTTTGCGTAAGGTATATTTACATTGCTAGGATACATTCGATTTAATTTTTTATCGTTTGATTACAGTTTAATATTCGAACCAAATATTATTGTATACCTTAATAATTTATCGTTTGCTCTTGTTTTAATATTTAATTTAACAAATTGATTTCTTTATGGTAGAATCGTGTGTGTGTTTATTTATTTTACTGCTTAAATATATAATATGTTGATACCCAGAATGTTTTGATTGCGAAAATAAAAATACATTAGGAATTTTAAAAAAGTATTTTTTTTTCTTGATAGTAACTGTATCTGCGGAGTCCGTAAATAGAAAGTATGCTTACTTTACCCTAATTAATATCCATTCTGAATAATTCTACTTATTCGAGAACTTAATGGAAAAAGAAAAAAAAATGTTAGCACATGTTAAAATGAAATTAGCAAAGCCAAATTCGATTTTTTAAATTCTTATTTTTTAAATTTAATGATTTTATTAACCTGGCATTAATAAACAGATCAAATGATTTATAATTTTTTTTAAAAAAAAAATCATTAGTGTCATGGATACTCACAAATGTGACCTAAAGAATTCTTCAACCGGCTTTTAATACAGCAGTTAAAGAATCATTTAAGCGAATGTTCACTCTTCAATAAAACCGCTTTGCAATGTTCATACCATGTAGAAACTTTCTTTTTCAACTCGTTCACGCAAACGTGAACAAGTTTCGGTTGAAAGAATCTCTAGGAAGGTATACCCACCGTATTCACTCAACTGTACCCAAGTCATTCCGTTTGGAATGACCAAAGGACACTCTTTAATGGACCGGACAAGAGCTCTGTGCTGTGACATTTATCTTCCGACAAAACCTCTAAACACATCGTTGAAAATAATCTCAAAAAATATTTTTATTTGCCTATTTCATTTCTAAAATATTAAAAATATGATTGAAAATTCGAGTTATTTTTTTTTTTTTTCATATATTTCAAATTTCGGTATTTTTACAGTACCTAGAGAATTCGGGCCGAAAATATAATAAATATAAATGTATAATGATTTGAAATATATTGCACCGTTTTAGAAATAAATTGTTTTATTATTTCATACATATTTTTGATGTCATATTGGATATAGATTGATAGCTTATTAAAGTAGCACTTAGAAACACCACGATGGCTATTGGCGACGAGCCTTGTATTTTTGAGCCTCGGTCAAGAGACGAGGACGATACTTGAGACTGAAAAATTCTTTTGCTGAAAATAAGTTTCAGGTTGGAATCCAGCTCTACGTCATTAGGCGAAGACAACCTTAAAATAACTTTAAATTAATTAAAATTCGTAAAAAAAATTTAAGGAAATAAAAAAAAAATGGCGTTTGAATTCGCTTGCTAATTGTTATTCTGGGCGACTTTTATTTTTTTAAAAACACATTTAATACTTCTCTTACGTTTCCAAAAGATTTTTCAAACGTTAACTAAAAAGTTTTAATCTAATCCAGTATTTGAATTCAAATGACTTAGTATATTTTTCATTCTCAGTCATTTACATTTTTTCTTTGTTGAAGGGAAAATCTCAATACACAAAGGAATAACGGTATTTTTAAGCTTTCTTCATCTGATAATAAAAAACACCTAAAACGATTGGAACACTTTTTCAGATAGAGAAAATACGTAATATAAATAAAATTCATGTGATTATAACATGTATATTAAGTATATTATACTATACATCAAGCATGTTATACTAATGGCTAGAGAAGAAGCCCACATAACAGCATGCATATTGGAGCTTCTTCCCCTCTGATTTAATAATTCATCTGAAACTGTGAATTTTTTGAAATTACGAGTAATTAAACCTGAGGTGAATCGTGGGAGAGAAGATGTTCCGATCATAGATGAAAATTGAATAGAATGAAAATGACTAATCACGTAATGAGACCATCATTTAGTGCGTTCATTAAAATTGTTGAAATAAATAGATTAAAGTTAACAGTTATATAATTGCACATACCTGGGAGATTGAAAGGTGAAGCCTTGAAGTAGATTTCGGGGTTACATAATTGTGTATATGTGTGTATTGAGTGTCTCAAGAAATCGTGAAAGTGGCTGTCAAATTTGTGTGAGAGAGGAGTGTGCCAAATCTTGGTGAATTTCTTATTTAAATGCGTTGCTAGAAGGGGTGACGGGTCACCATAAAGGGAAAGAAAGCGTCCTTCCTTTCCGAAAGAATCGACAACATTACTGAGAATTAAGTGTGCAATAATGCTCTGCGAGTCTTTCAACTGTAAATTCAAAGATGCCAAGAGGAATCCTCCTAAATTAAACCCCTCAATTCTATGATCATGGGGACATCATATCATATAAAATAAATTTTTTTACAAACGATATCGAACCTTATGATCCACGATATTCATCAGTGAACTACTACTAGTTCTTAGAATCGGTACACCATTTAACTTCACCAAAAGCAGCGAATATTATAAAATGACACCACACCATTACTCCTCAACTACATTGATTTGTGTGCTAATTATTAAATAATTCGCTTAAAGAAAATAAGAAAAATACGCTTATTTACGTTACGCTTATTAATTTGCGCAGCTCTTCAGTATCTAGTAAGTTAAGGTCCAATAAAAATATATTGATTTCTTATAAAAATATTTTTAATTTTTGTAATCATGGCTTAGATCTTGCTATCAATTTGTCGTTATCGAAATCCGGTGATACTAAAATTAAACAAAAATTGTGCTTCCAAGAAAAGTGAGAATTAAATATTTTTCTATGTCATAAAAGGTAAAAAGATCTTGATATATAATATTGTATATATTATTGTACCAAACTTATCTAACAAGAAATGCCACTATGAACAACATAAGCATTATTATACAAATTGTTAGAAACATCCAGCTACCCCTTGAAGGTAAATTAAGCATAGAAAAACTTCTACCGACACTGCATGTAATGCGACGGGAATGAGTTTGACATCCTTGTTATGTATTGGTTTTAATATTTATACATTCACTCTATACAAATTTTATCTCTTTAACAAATAAAAGTTAGAAATCATTTTAGCATTATAGTACAAGAAGTATGGAACAAATTTTACAGCAGAAAAAAGTTGATAAATTCGATCAGAAATGAGTTACGCTTGTTACACCTCTGTGATATTTGTTGCAGTGACCATTGTTTCTAAATCTAAACTGACACTGATAAGATATTAAGTTCGCAATGTAATGAAAAGATGTTGGATAAGAATTAATTACTTGGCCCTTATTAATCGTCAAGTTATGAATATGTAGAATTACTCTCCTTTGATGTGTTATAGCTCAACACGTTTGTAATGTAGCTTAACATCAATATTAAAGGTCAACCTTACCTGGTTACTGGGATCCAAGTGAGTTAATGTATGACGACTGAGGATTCGAGCGGGTATACCAATGTCCGATCACTCTAGAACAGTGGTTTCAAACCTGAAATCCAATCGAGATCCTTTTCTGAAATTTTTAGATATGTTCGCAAGCGCTTTTCCCATCTGCCTGATAACCAAATATAAAAAGTTTGAAATCTTTTTTTTTATTTATTTTATCCCCAATTTTTTAATGATCGAAAGTTAGAGTTTGAAACACTACTTTTTTTACAAATGGATTTAAATTGTTATTTTAGAATATATAACGGAGTATATTGCGATACATTAATATTATTACACAATACTTAGCTAATGAAAGGAAGAAAAAAAAGAGTCAACACATTTCATTTTTAAATTTCGTTGACCACTCTTTTGAAAATTTTACAAATTTTACAAAAGTTGATTGATTTATTTTTAACTGCTTTTTAGAAAATAAAAAAAAAACATGTAGGTTTGTAAGTCATCACCCATCACAACACCTTGCATGCAGTAAACATAAAATCAGAAAACAGGTCGGTTGTTCAAAAAAAATATTTCATATTTTGTGAAAAAATGTTCAAAACTGGAAGAGCAAATATTGGCCTCCTTACTTCGAAACACCTTCAAAGTTAAATATCATGTGATTGTTTATCAAAATTATATAAACACGTATTGCCAGATACTGAAGTTGCGTCAAAAATTTCTTCTGGTCATACCAGAATGAAAGCTATGGTTAAGCTATTCAAAAATTTTATTTTGTGTTTTTTACAATAAATTTACTGTAATGATCAAGTATTTAAAACTCTCTTATTTTTTTATATTGTAATCTAATATTTTTTTGTATATAATTGTGAATGTGCGAATACGTACTCTTTTTCGTAGAAAAGATGGTAATCCTACTTTTATCACAAGGAAATTAGTTATGAAACTTGTACTAAAGATACATGAAAGATTATAGAAAGCATTAAAACTAGCAGTTGCGTGTATACTTCTTGAAAAAAAAATTATTATCAAATTTTACATGTTCAAAACATGGAGGACAAAGTATTTTTTTTCTCTTACGTCAACAAATTAGACGCTTCTCGACATTCTAATTCATTTTTAATGAAATCTAATAAACTTGTAACAGATTTCTTCTTTTGTTTTTTTAAGTCGATTAAATTCTAGAACGAACTCTTCTGGAATAGGTTTGAACAACACAAGTAATAATAACTGACTAAACCAGCTTTTGTAATACTTCCAAATGCCGAAAGCAATTTCGATTTCATTAAAAAACATTCATGTAACTTTAACATTATTTTAATTCTTTACCAGTTCTAGAATCAACTATATAATCATGAATTAACTATGTAATTATTATTTCTTTTAAAGTTTTTATATACTCATAATAATTCTTTCTGTTCAATTGTTATGAAGCTACTGCATTGCTTACTATTCCTACGAATTTTTTAAGGTATGCAAATTTTTCTACTTTACTAAGACTTTCGTTTTTATCTATATTGCTAAGTAACTGTTCCAAAACTCAGTCAATTTTTCTCAGCCCTTTTTAACAGTTTAAAAACTATATCTCTCAAAGCAGTTCCTTTCACTTGCAATCAAATTGTTAAGATCTTTCGTCAATACGAAAATTTATCCAGAACTGCAATTGTTAAATCAATGAAATCTAATACTTTTCAATTTTAAAAAAATGTTTGCATGCTTTTACCTTAATGTTTAGAGCCTGGTCTAGACTTAGCCTTAATTCTTTCTATAGGTATCTGTTGTGAAGCTCAGTTGTGTAATAAATAAGTGCATTGTAGGAATTTTAAATAACTTTTCCTGAGCACAAAGGAGTTTGTTCGCAAAGGCCCCTCGAACGAGAATGCTTAAAAAAGTGAAGTGTTCACCCGACCCAACCTAACACCTTTGACTCCGAGATTTCTTATTGAGATGTTGCTCGTTAAGATCCATCACCAAAAAGAAGGGATAGAATTGAAAAAACACCCCCTCCCTGCGCGCATGGTCATCTATAGTGCTCATATAGCTAAAAGAAGGGCGCGAAATGACACAGCTAGCAGGGGATAGCTTGAGCGCACGCGTGAACAATATCCATTACTTCATCAAAAATTACTTATAAGTTGAAATTAAAGGCATTTCTCTTTTAAATAACCATCGCTTTAAGTATATTACTAGCGCTATACACCTAACTTTAAATTTTAATTTTGGTTTTTAAAATTGATAGCCGGCGACCCCTTCCCCCCCAAAAAAACCAAGGCGACGCGCCCCCAGTTGGGAACCAATGCTCTAGAAGATTCCTCTCAAGTGTCTGTCACCTATGGATGTAAGTTTACATACGTCAATTACGACTACTCTATATTAATCTCTATTGTCTAATCTCTAACTATATCGAGGTTTTAGGTAATGCAACATACTTTATAAAAAGTCCCCAAGGTTAGTAAAAAGAAAATAGAGGACAGCTCAATGTTACACGCTTAATATATTCATCTCTTTATATGCTGGTAAGGTTAAAATATGACATTAATATTTGAGGACATTGTCCGAGAAAGTGTTCCAAGATTAGTTCCTGTTCTTTTAATATTTGACGAAGGTAGTTTTATAATACCAAATAAAATCATTTTTCCTTAGATCCTTGTATAACCCTGGAAACATCCGAGGGATTAAAAAGAATAACAACCTCGAACTCTATTGGCAGCTTCAACCCAGACAAAACAGAAACACTGTCATTTCGTTACCATGTTAACTCAAACGAAAATAAAATGCTCGCTGTAGGAACCCGGTAAAATAATACATAGCTGAGAACATTTTCTTTCGATCGTGAAGTGCCCCTATACCTGGAACGCGCTTCAATAATAAACTCGTCAGGATGTGAAATCGATCACTCATAGCGGCTGGCATTAAGTTGAAATCGATCAAGATTTGAGGCGCTTTTATCTAAGAGCGAAAGAGCGTAAGAAATGGAAACCCGATGCCACTATGAGAATCGTTTTATTGTGTGTCTTATTCTCTCTTTTCTTTAAACGTTTTGTTCGGGAATTTTCTTCTTTTTTTTTTTTATTCCGTTACTGTCTTGAAATAAAAGGGAATCATTTCTGCGAAGTTTAATCCACTTTCTTCGGCTGAAAACTTTAATTCGGCATTCTGTAACAGCAATTAGTTTTTTTTTTTTTTTTTTTTTTTTTTTGCTGAAAGATAAGTTTTACGTTTTTTTTTTAAATTTTTAACGATTGAGAGATTGTTTGATTTTATTTCGTTTTTGATTAAGTGCAAGAGTTTTAAGGCATCAAGGGCTTTATTTAATTATTGTTTTTTATTGGTGCAATCTCTGTGAATTAAATTGATTTACTTTTAATTCTTTAAGCCAATCAGAAGTTCATTTGCTTTAATTTTCTCTCTTAAATTATTTTTACTTGATTCGAAAGTTTTCTTAGAAAACTTACGATTTTTACTGTCCAAAAGTATTAAGAAAAATCTTCATGTTTATACATGTATAATTAATTCTCCATAAAGTTCTTTCATTTACGTGGTTAATTTTTTTTACTCTTCCTTCTTAATTTTTTTTTCTTTTCTGAATTTATTAATTTAAAGAAAATGCGACAGCAATTCAAAACAGAATGTTAACTTTTAATAATAATCTACATTATAATTTCTGTTTATTTTTCAATCCATTCATCAAATCTCAATTTTTCTTGTTTACACTTATATCATAACACATAAATCTTTCACATTGAACCAAAAAGAAAATATTTTTTTTACAAATAGTGTGTTATCTCGAACCATTTATTGTTATTAGGGAGGACATTTACTCCAAACTTGACACTAAAATTAATATTGCTATCTGTTTGACATTTCTTTATTCATCTAACTCTATAATGAAGGACAGTAATGACTGTCCTTCATTTCTCTGCTCTTGAGCTATATTTTAGTTAAAAATATTAAGTAATAAATGTTGACTCCAATTGAAGACACGTAAGAACAAAATAAAATGTTTTATTAACATTCACTGATGGATAGCTAAAGTCGCTCTCTCTCGAATCCCAAATTAACTTATCAATTCTAACTTAGGATCAACTAATAAATTCTTAGCTTACTAATTCATTTGTATGATTCAATCACTTCACCAACAGATGATTCTTACCTTACTACTTCTTCAATGAAATCCGTTTCAATCCACAAAACTAAGAGAAGAGTTTCAATCCAAAATACTAATCTCTGTCAATAAGTCCTTATCCTCAATCTCCCATCACTTTCCTTTCAATATATTTCATTTATATATCATCAACTCTAAATCACTTCTCCTCTAATTTATCTAATCTACCTTATCACTTTTCATTTTGCTTGGGAAAAAATAGTAATTTTATGCTATTCAAAATGATATTAAGTCCCGAGGTTAGTAAAGAGAAAATCAAGAATAGCCAAACGTCACACACTGTGTACAAATACTCTTTATCTCCCCATTGAAAAAAAGATAACAGCGTCGTCTCTTGGCCTAATCTTACCACACTAGATGTTTATAATGCTTAATGGTCGTAACACACTGGGGAGGGGGGGTATAACATATGGTTGAGAAAAATGAATTAAACGTAAAAGGTAAAAAAAATTATAAACATTGATACAACATTGATATACTTCTCAAAGTATATCAATAAAAAAGGTAAATTAGCCTATATTTGAATATGTCCACTCATAACAATTAACATTTAATTATTTTTCTTCTATATCCTATTTATTACTAGCCGTTATTCTTATTCGTCTTCGTCACTTGACCACTTCTTCAGATTTTATTATAAAAGAGCGGGAAAATATTACCTGTGAAATACTAGAGAAAATTTAGAGTTTCATTTAAAATTAAAATTTGCTATAAAATTAAACATTCAGCAAGGTTTTCTCCGAAATTATGTAATAAGTAAAAATCATGAATTATTGTGAATTAAGCAAACAATCCTATAATATCATCTGTAAGTTTTCTAAACGATATTTCAGAGATTTATATAACTGTTTTCTTCAACAAAAAACAGATAATCAAAAATAAGTCAAAATTGTATGCCGTGTTGAATTTTTTGCACATTCCTTCAGGTTTTCTATTAATTTCAATTCTGAATAAATTACTTTAGTAAATTAAAAAAAAAATAGTTCTGAAAAGAGAGAGCATTTAAATATACGTGTCATAGATCTTTTTTATAAGTTTTCTAAAAAATATTTCAGAGATTTATCACTGAGCATATTGCATTAGCTTAAAACAAGGCATTTAATAGTTGATTCCTTTTTTTTTTTTATCATAACTATATTTTCTTCAAAATATGATAGTTGGTAAGAAAAAGTAAAATTCTAATACATTTGTACCCATTGTATATTGCTTCAGGTTTTTTTTATTATAAATAAGTTACTTAAGTGAATTAAGAAAATTGATTCTGGACAGGCCAAAAGCAATTCAGTACATATAAAATCTTTTTATAAGTCTTTCAAGCAATATTTCAGGGATTTATCTCTGAAAATGTTTCATTAGCTTAAAACATGGTATTTAATAGTTGATTCATTTTTTACTAAACTATATTTTCTTCAAAATAAAATATTGGTAAGAAAAAATAAAAATTATCTGTACAGTTATATTCAATGCACGTGTTCTCATTCAGATTTTATATAGATTTCTATTACGAATAGGTTACCTTGGTGAATAAAAAAAGATTAATTCTAGTCAGGGAAAGCGTTTCAGTACACATGAGGTCATAGAGGTGCCTAATTAATCTATTCAATGTGCATCAATTAAAGTCCAAAAGCTGTCTCATCACTTTTAGAAGTCGCTGCATATTCATGTGAATCACTGCTGTTACAGCGTCTGGGTGGCGACGCGAACAGAATGAGCAAATATCCAAAGTACATGGTCAAACACGGAGAATAGCTGAACAGAGCTTTCTTTTCTTTTAGTTCGATGCTCTTATCAAGCATGAACAAGTACTTTCCGTAATTGCCCAATGAAATGGATGGAAATTGCAGTTGTCTGATCTCTATTATTTTTTTGCAGAAAAATTTTGAAAAATACCTTACTAATTATTGATGAATCAGGTATAAAACATTCAAATATTTCTAATTCAATAATTTAAGTAAAACATTCAATTATGTAAACTCATTTGAAGATTCTTAAGGGTTATAAATAAGTAAAACGTTCAAATATTTCATATACAAAATCAAAAATAAAACATTCAATTACCCATTTGCTGTACATAAGTATTTGGAGTGAAATAATTCTACCCTTTGATGGAGGAGATCAATCGACCTCGAGTGACGGTTGTAATTCGAACTCCGAATCTTTGAATCCGAAGAAAACTCGCTCGATCCTGTTTCTGCAGTGCATTTGCCTAAAGAGGATTACCTTCTTCAGGAAAATACGGTCATCATTGACTCGAGGCAACCTAGTGATCTTTTTCCTTTCCCATGAGGGATTTACTGCCTAAACACGAATGACGCGCCCCTTGGGATACCCTAACGATCCATCTCAGTTTTAGACCCTCCATATTGTCAACATTTTTTTTCTTTTTTTCATTTTTTCAAACGTCTAGATTAGTTTCACTTTGTTTGGCGCAGCAAGGCCATCTTGACTTGGCTTGGCTTTTAAAACTTATTTGGCACTTGCGCTATTAAACTTCACCATCACTCACTTTGCTGTACTTTTAGCAACCAAAGCCAAGAGCGATACCTTATTGGGATAGTTAATTACTTTAATTCATGTCATTGTCAAAGCAAGCCGACGCCTATTCCCCCTCCAATATAATCGTGATTGCATCATCACAATGGAACTTTTTTAGAGAATATTATTTTTCCAGCTATTACTTCAATCGATATACGTCCCTTTCCAGTTGTGTTCAGTGTCAGTTTATATTATTTCCACTGACATCACCGGCAGTCTCGAATTAAGATGGCGGATCTATTTGTCGCATACATCATATCCACTATATCACGAGTTGTAATCTTTTGAATAGATGTCTTAGGCACACAGAGGCAAGTTTGAATCGGGAGTATATGCAACCAGCTAGTTCTAAGCTGTGCTGCCATCTGGTATCCAAGTCTTTAGCAATCAATCTCAATGGCGCGAGATGATTTTTAGTCCGTCCCTTTGGGAGTAATAGTATTTTCCACTACTTTGGGAATATTTTAACCCCGTGGCTACGGTCGAACTTGACTGTCAACGGTAATTCAAACCCTCGATCAGTCGGTCCACAGAAAACTCGTCTGATCTTGTTTTGCAGTGCCTTTAACAATCAAGCCAATAGGTACTCCCCCTCGATTTAGTTATTAAGGCGTGTTAGCATCAATAATTGATGTTGAAGAGATGCTTACTCATAATAAGCCTCATGTATTACAAGAGTAAAACATTCAAATATTAATTATATAATATTATAAATAAAACACTCAATTATACTAATTAGTACAAATAAATTTAAAAATGTAAAGAATTGTTTATTCGGTGTTATAAATAAAATAGTCAATTACATATTTTTAATGCATAAGTATTACAAATAAGGGGAAACAAGTCATAGTATAAAGACTAATGTGCATTTGTTTGTTTCATAATATGGATTAAACCAACTACTCGTGATTAATTAGTTGATTTTAAATAGCAAAAGGACATCGTAATTTTGAACCAGGACGACATCTGAACTAGTATTTTCCTCTCCTAATTTCCGTTCAACACCAATAGAGAATTTTGAGATCCTGCTAAATTTAACGAATACCAGTCCCTTTAATTCTGTTCGATTGGAACTTGAACTCTCCTCTCCACTTAAACAGCACCGTCCTCTAAATTAGATGGTTTGACCGCAGTCCAACTGCAGATCTAAGTCCCACATGTGTTCCTTTTTCATTCGTTTCTTTTTTTAGAAAAGTTGAGTACTATCTTTTGAAATTTAGCAAGTGAAAGCTCAAAAACTATGCATTCTATTAAATAAAAGGCTGTTCTTCAAGGAAATAATATTGCCAAATTAAAATTTTATTGATGAATGTATGTTACCTTCACTACAGATGAATGTTCAGCTATTTAAAATGCTTTGTTGCATTTAAATACATGGCCGCGGTAGCCTAATAGTTAAAGCAGTGGACTCACGTTTTCGTTGAGTAATGGGTTCGAACCTTGATGTCACTAAAAACCCGCCGTGTAGCCGGGACTGAATCACGTTAAATCTATCGGGGTTCGATGTCCTCCTGTTGGTGTGGTGTGGATGTTAAGAGAGGGGGTGCCAGCTCAGGTGTCGTCCTCGTCACTTGACCGACGGTGTTACGAGGACCACCACGTTGCTTCTAGTGCGACGTTAATAAAAAACCAACATTAAAAACGAAGGTGGTTCAAAAAGTACACATGACATTGCTAAAACACATGACATTGCTAAGGCAAATTGGTGTTATCATTGTATTCTGCCACGTGTTAAATGTTTCCCAAACATATTTGACATTGATTCGTAGGTTAGTTTTATATATTACCATGAAGAGTTGTAGTTACAATTTTGTGCCGAGTTCTCACCGTTAATAGGATACGGAATTAGCACTGAAAAACAAAAGAACAATCGACACAATATCTTCCTTCCCGTCTAAGGAAAGCGAAGACAATCTCATTGACTGGAAAAATCATGGCAACGAGTTTTTGGGATGCGAAGGGCATCAGACTCATTAACTCCATAAAAAAAAAGGTAAATGATCCCTAGAAAATACTGTTTATAGTTAGTTACCCTTTATCCTTTCCTATTTTTGAGCCATCTTCGAACATACGAGGTGTGGCTATTAAATAACAAAACTGATGCTGCTGCATAAGAGATACGCATTCTCCAAACGCTAATTCCTTACCGTGAAGCCTTCTCTTTCAAACGCGGTGCCTCTCGCTTCTGTAAGCAAATCCGTATAGCCGTAACCTTCGTTCGTATTATGGTTGTTATTTTTTTCGCCGGAAAAATGGCAAGTGAGCAACGAATTGTTGTGAAATTTCCCATGAAACTTCAAAAAACCACTACTGAAACTTATAATTCATTGAAAAAAGTGTATAGACGTGAATGTTTAGCATGTGTAGGTTTTTTGAGAGATTTAAGCGTTTTTAAGGTGTTTGAGAAGACGTTGAAGATGATTCCTTGCACTTCCACGTCAAAAACGGATGACAATATCGAAAAAGCTGATCATCTAGTTCAATCTGACCATCGCTTAAGTATTCGTGTGATCTCTAAGACTGTGAGTATTGACAAAGAATCCATATGGCAAATTTTTTCACTAAGACAATGCTCCGGCTCATCCCACATTGACTGTCAAGAAGTTTCTAACCAAGTATAGCATTCCAGTGTAAGACCATCCGCCTTATTTGCCGGATCTTGATCCATGCCACCTCTGTATCCTAAAGCTAAATCTGCATTGAAAAGAGCAAGATTTGAGTAATTGAAGCTGTGAAAGAGAAAGCGATACGCGTCCTGAAGGATCTGGCAGACTTCCAGCACTGTTTGGAACAATGGAAAATTCGCATGAAGCGTTGTAGGGACAGAGGAGGGGTGTGTATTGAAGGTGATGTTTGTAAATATGTATGACATCAAACCAAAATGTTTTACAGTGCCAGTCTCGTTATTTAATAGCCACTCCTTGCACATATATTTTTATTTATCAGTCAGAATTTTTTTTAATACTTTTACCTACTTTTCCTCTAAGTCCTTTTTTTACAAAAGCTATTTTCTAATTTAAACCTTCTTTCCTTTCTTTCGAATGTTTTTATCAGTACCAACAAATGTGCTTCGCTTTTCTATCGTTTATCGATTAAAACAAAAGGTTGGATGGGTTTTTTCGTACAGTTAATTAAGTCTGCAGAAGCCAGATAACCTTATGATGTAGTAGAAGCAAGTACATTTTTTCTTAATTATCGATACTTGGAATAAAACTGAAAGCATCATGGGAAAAGCCATTCTGTTTGTTGTCGATTCACTAAGTTAAACAGGTTATAAACTTAAGTAATCTTTTTTCTGTGAGTTCCATAAAAATACTATTTTTTTCTGGATCGAGCAGAAAATTTCGAAAATCGAACCAAATAAAGGACAATTTCTTTTTCTTTTAATTCGTTAAAAATATGTATTGCAACTACACTTTAGCATACAAAAACGATTTTACTATATCCTATTCTTACTGGTAATATGAAACTTTAATGCTCGAGATTTATTATTATAATATATACCAACAGATCGATGGAGATTTTCTGAATGATTAAAATTCGTGCTTAGTAATAAAATAAAAAAATACGCGTGGACTCGGATTATATAAAGGAATAAAAATTGATTTTTATGATATTTCATAGATGGAATTTTTGAAAACTGTCCCCATAAGTACGTATTGCTGTTTATTTGCGTCCACCAACGTTTTGTTTAGTAGAATAAACTGCACAATATTTTTTTCTCCATTGTAAAATATGTAGTATAACTTCAAGTTACTTTTTCTTTTTAAACATATTACGTTGACACCCTTCCTTTTCATTCGAAAATCTCCTTTGAATAGGACAGCAAGCCCCTTTACAAAGACAAAATTATTTAAGAGTGTTTCACTTTTTCTTTGTGGCTGTTGGCCGTAATAATTCGGCTCTTGAGCCATAATTGATTTTAATATATCGAACTTTAAAAGACAGTAGAACAATTTAAGAAAACTCCAGACTAATCAAGCGAAACAATTTATTATCAATGACGAGAAATTAAAATGCTCTCTTCGGTTTCCATTCCTAGCTAACAGTTCTAATTATAATTAAAGTCAAGTTATCTTACCGAGGCCTCTCAGTTGAAATCGCTTGACAGTCCCTTATTATCACCACAAATCAATAGATGTCACTTACACCAGATAGTAACATTCGTCACCCTCTATATCTCTTCCAAATTTCCTTTTGCTTATGTATTGTTGTATCTGAATCATTTCACTTTATTTCCACCTGCATCTAATTAAAATAATCACGTTTCATTTTGGTGGGAAGAAATTGTTATTTTATGCAATCAATCTCGGGGAAAGTCTCCAAGGTTAGTGAAGAGAAAATCGTGAACAACCCAACTTCACAACTTCTTCTTACAAACTATGCGAGTACTCTCAAGCCACAATT
The DNA here is from genome assembly GCA_019974015.1 of Nephila pilipes. Lineage (NCBI taxonomy): Eukaryota > Metazoa > Arthropoda > Arachnida > Araneae > Nephilidae > Nephila > Nephila pilipes. The sequence continues at coordinate 907,474 of BMAW01126575.1, forward strand.
GCACAAATCTTCAGCCTGAAAACACCGTTTGGCTTCAATTAGCAATAATCATTGAAATATAACGTAAGAACCGTAAACTTTATACATAAAAGATAATAGTCATATCTCCCTATTGCAGCCTATCAAGCGTGTTAAGGGGTTTTATGATAACTTGCGACATATATCCCTCATTATTTAAGACTATTGCCATTTCAAAGTCTAAAATAGTCAAGAAATTCAAAAAACTCCAATTGAAGATGCGTTTGAGAAGGACAGCACAGTTTATTACCAATCAAAGAATATGCAAGATGCTCTCGCTCTCTCAAATCCCAACAGACTCTTAATTTAGATTAATCCTAATTTATGTTCAAATAACAAGGTCTTAGTTTACCAAATCACTTATACAGATTCAGAAATTTCTCTATCACAGCAGATTCGACTCCTATTACTTTGTTCATGAGTAGCTTCCAAATACTTTTATATAAATGATTAATTAAATCTCTAATCTACATATCTCTCGGCTTATCGTTATCCTCTATTTCCCTTCTCTTTTCTTTCAGTAGTATTTCGCTTATATAACACTATCTATAATTCAATTCACTACTCTTCTTATATTTATCTAATTTACGTAATCTGTTTCATTTTGGTTGGCAAGGAGTTGTAATCCTATGCAATTCAAATAACAAAAAGTTCCAGAGAATAGTGGATAGTCCAACGTCACAAACTTTTGAAAGGAGTTTTAAAAAATAGATTTTTTGTTTTCTCTTAAGTTCGTAACCTTCTAAATGTGTAATTGTATTGAAAATTCGTTTGTTTAAAAACAATAATCATCCTAAGACAAAAAAAAATAAAGCTGATTGTTGAGCTTTTTTAAAGAACTATTACATACTTAAAATTTTGTTTGTAGACATTTAAAAGCTAAACACTATCACTATTTCTCACATGGTCATATTTTATGTTAACAAATGTAAGAGTTTATAATTTTTTAACATGTTATACAACTATATTAAATTATTTGCTAAAGCATTAATTTTATACATATGTACATGCACTAACACATTTTGAATGGTGCAAAAAAGCGTTAAGATCCTCATTTTAAGGTCTTTACATAAGAACTCCATTTGTTAAACTATTTTTCTAAATCGCTGGTGCTTGCAAAAATTGACAAATTGCTTCCTTTCTGTAATACCTAACCGCGGGCATCAATTTTACACTTTATCATAAGAGGTTTTTTTAGTTGCTTTTTTTTCTGCCTTTCATAACAGAAAAGATATTTCCCACAGTATCACAGTATTGCTTTTTTTTTTATTGGTTGTGAAACAGATGCTCGGCTCGAAATTCATTTTTTAAAATTTTTGTCATTGATGTATGAAATTGAACAGATGAAGGCGACATTATTTTGTTCAATACCAATACATTTGAATCTCTACGTATCGAACTTCAATGTTCTAAGAAATAAATTCGATTTACAGAAAATTCGTAATATATAGATATATATACTAAAAAATTTTCATTATTCTCTTACTAAAGCAGTTATGTATAATTTATTTTAGGGATAAAGATACTTAAAACTTTAAATTATCTAAAAAAATTTCAAATTTGCTAGAAGTGTACTAAAAATTGAACGTTTGTGTACTAAAAATGAAACTGAATTTTTACTTGTTTTTGTACAAAATAGTTTCTTATGTCTTTTCGAACATAATATTTTGGTGAAACCGTTTCAAAGTAATGTTCACTTTTAATTAGATGAGTAAAAATTTCTTCATAAACGTAATGAATAAATCTCAAGTCATGTCGGACACTTTCGAATACTTCATTTACTTATTTTCTTGATATAGTCTTCAATTAATTCACATTCGTTGTCATTACCTTTGAGTTCATTTTGATCAAAGCAATCGTCTAAAGCAGTCACCCTTTTCGGTGAAATAATCAGACAATTAGTTTTCATCCCTTCGTCAAAACTGCATGCATTTGAAAATTGTTTGATACGGGGAAATTTGTTGAAAATGCAGAAATGAATTTGAAAAAAGAGCTTCAACAAAAATGTGTGAGCATAAAATAAAGGATACGGGATGTTATATTCAAAAGATTATCATTATTTTAATATTTAGTTTAATTATTGATTTTTACAGCAGAATCGTCTGTTTTCATTCTTTTTGTTGGGCAACATTTTTGTACTTTGGAATGTTTTGCTTGCGAAAATAAAAAAAAAAATGTAATAAGAATTTGAAGTAGGTATTTCCTTTTCTTTATAGTAATTTCTTCTGTACATCCTGGGGCTTGGAAGTACGCTTACTTTGCATTCATTTTGAATAATTCTACCTTTTCAGAAACCTACAAAAAAAATGTTAGCACCGAAAAAAGGAAATTAGCAAAACCAATATCAATTTTTTCCAATATTTATGTTAAATTAATCCTTTATTAAAATATTCGAATTCATTTGAATCTAATTATAATGAATTTTTGTTGTAACATCATATTTCATTTGTTTAAATTATATTTGGAACCTTTATTTCTTAAATACGTTAATATTGTATTATGTATCTAATTCTTGACTTTTAAATGATTTTAAATAATTTAAATAATAAAAAAATATTTACAAATGGATACGAAGGAAATAAACTTTTAGCAGTCTTTCATACATGAGATCTTTATTTTAAAAATTGTAACTTTAATTTTAGCTTAATTAAGTTCCAATAGCTCCAATTATCTTTCTCTTAATGTTCTAACCAGAACTCCATGGGAATGTTTTTCTTTCATCTCAAGCATAAATTTGAGCTGGATTTGAACAGAGCTCACAGTAATTAAACCGATCGCGATGCGGAACGCATAATAAGTAAACCGATAACCCATCCCAATTGTATGCACATGTAGCGAGTCGTTTTCAGTGCGTTAACGATTTCATGCTTTATATTCGTCCTTCTATGTCTATATGACACTTATTAAAAGAAATAAATAAACAAACAAATAAATATTTCGGACTTCTATGATAAGGGGGAAATAGCCTTTGTGTGTTGCTCTATATCTAATAAAATCAAGCAACCAATCAGTCTTCCATTATCTTCTCTTGAACGCTTTCTTTATAAATTTCGTCAGAATATCTCGAATGAAATACATCAAAAACTTGCGTTTCCTATTAATTATCAACATTTAAAATATTAGTAATGTTTTCTTTTAAGTCTGTATGTGTTCATTATATTTTTGTATGTATTTTAAGTCTGAATTTACGAGTATATAGTAATAATTTTAGTCAATACTTAGTTCTCAAGAAGTAATGCATTTATGCTAAAGCGATATTATTAAATTCTTCACATTGAATAATATTTTAGGAGTGTATACATAAGTTTTTGTCAACAATTAAAATTCCTTAAAAATTCTTACGATTAGAAGCTCAGTTGTATAAATAAATTTTGTAAATTTTATCTTAAAATTTTTACCTTGGCGTAGAATTTTAAGAAGAATGATGTTTTGTGACGTGTCTGATTGATGTATTATATTGTGTTGATACTGGATACTAAAATAACTGAAACCAACATACTCTTCTATACTGCACCACTTTATTCAACTTCTTAGAACAACCAACTATAAGTATATATTTTTTAAAAAAAATTGTTGCCATTCTACCGAAGATAAAGTTAAAAAACAATATAATGTTATTCATTTTCAACAAACAATGTTTGAATTATACACAAATAATTAAACTTAATAAAATCAATTTAAAACAAATATAGTCTGCTTCATACTCAAATAACTGTACAAGTATAAAGCCTGTCGTGAATTATCTTGGTAAACAATGTTTGACTTTTGCATTTTCATTACTTTTTGAGACTTTTCATGACAAATCTTTTTCATACTTAATTTTTTTAATTCATAAACCCAATCAAGAAGATTCATATAAATTCATCTCCTTATTTACTAATTTTAAGTATACTTTTTTTCATTGTTACAGTTTATTTACTTTCAAAAATATCGCCTTGGAACAAAATTTCTAAAAAAATTGTAAAAAAGGTTCTATCAAAGTGCTACAAAAACAGATTTAATCACCCAAGATGTACTTTTTTTCCATAATTATTATTAAATTACTCAATTAAATATAAGAAGTAAAATAAACGATAAAATATCGAAAATTGGACAATAGTAAACTTTTCCGATATTAAAATTAAAGATAAATTATAAAATTTGGGTATTATATCAACTACATGTAATTCAAATTAAAGCAAACAATAAATTATTAAAAGTAATATATTTAAGATAAATGTTATTAAAATTAAAGTAAGCTATAAATGATTAAACTGAATACACACACATTTAAGCTAAATGCAATTAAAATTAAAGCAAACGATAAAAAATCGAAAAGTGTTCTGGTACGCCAAAAGTGATCTAACTAAAACAATAGCCTCTTGTGTGGCTAATAAGATTGCATAATTATGTTACAATTTTAGGTGGTACCCATAGACATTATTAGCATTTTTGACTTTTTTCATAACACTAATGACTGTTATTTACATCTTGGGATTTGAATAGATGGCATTGGCATATAACTAGATAAAAAGGAATTTAAAAAATCATTTTTAAAATTTTATGTGAATAATTAATTAATTTTCTAAAACCTTGGAAAATATTAACAGAGTTTAGGGAATTTCAATCAATTTATCGAATAGTTTTTAAAAATTAAATGGGAAATTCTAAAACTTCTTAATTACGAACAGAATTCGTAAAATTATAATAAACTCTTAGAATTTTCGAATCATTTTTAAAACTTAAATGAAAATAATTTTTTTTTCAATTTGGGAACCTATGATTTTTAAACATACCATGTAGAATTTTAAGTAATTTACTTTAAAAATGGAGAATAATATCTTTAAATTTCGAAAATCTGGAATATATTTTCTTTTAACCAAAAGCTTGGGTTTAAAATATTAAATTAAAATTGTCTGTTTAAAATTCAAAAACGGAAAATATTCCTTTTCAACTGAAACTCAAAACTAAAGGGTTAAATATAACAAATTGATAGATACTAATAATATTTATTCATTTAATAAACGTTCCACCAAATTTTGAAATTAGTTTCAACACATTGAGACAGGCCATACTCCAGCATCCTCCAAAACCACACACGTTAATTATGACTTCATCATCCCAACACTATCAGCAATGCTCAATTCGAATCGAAATGCTAATTATGAAGCTGGAGAAATAACCCATCATGAATGGCTAATCTCATTAGCGTTCTGGTATTCTTGCGTTTAGAATGGAAGACAATTCCAACAGTTACATATATGAAATGGAGTATGTAGAATCTCATTCCACTGAATAATGTTAATGAAGAGGATAATAACCAGGAAGCAGACTGAAATGAAAGTACATCTGACGGCTTTTGGGATCGTTCTGCATTTGGATTCAAGAGGGAATTAAATATTTCTGGAAAGCATATTTTTAAGGAAGCAAAGGTTAAAAACGTCGTAAAGGCAAATTCTGTTTGTGGATGTGTTTATTGAAGATAATAGTTCTGAATATCTGTTTTTGATGAGATTAATTTTAGGAAATTGATTAACTATGCTTTCTCTTAGAGTGTATTATTGACATCTACAGGGTGTTTCGAAACTCAAGGGCAAAAGTTTAAAAAGTGATAAAAAAAGCCCTAAACAAGAAATTTTCACCATACAATGCATAAGTGGAGCGCAAGTGGGGAACTGCTAGTCGGCGCTGTAATGGAAAGCATAAAGTGCGAATTTTCTTACGCACCGTTATTTGTACCATGGATTTCAGGAGGTATGGCGACATACAGTAATCAGAAAACGGTCATGCCTCTTGACGTTTCATGACGTTTTGTTGGAAAATTCGAGCTTTATGCTTTCTATGACAGCACCGTCTAGTGATTCCCTACTTGCTCTCCGACTATGCATTGCAAGGCGAAAATTGCTTGCTCAGACGTTTTCTTTCACTCCTTAAATTTTTGTATATGAATTTTGAAACCCCCTGTATGTTGATGCACGTTAAATCAGGCCGAGGTCCGAAGTCCTCCCGTTAGCGTAGTGTGGAAATTCAGAGAGAGAGATACCAGCTCAGGTGTCGCCTTCGTCACTTGACAAAGGTTCAGAATTAAAAATTCCATCGCCAATAGTCCTTATATTGCTTACTAATGCGACGTTAATAAACATTCAAATTGACATCTCTTTCCAATGTATGGTTAATTATTGAAAAGTAGTTGAAACTTCTGGTAGATATAATATGTATTCTATCCAAATTCTGTCTAACACAAACGGGGATCAAATGTAAAAAATTTTTTTAAAGGAATATTTTCTTTAATACAACTTACCAATGTTATTTTCTTATACATCTTCAATTAAGGTCTACAATTTTTTTAGCATATTGGAAATTATTTTTTACTCCTGTGTGATAAATAAAATGTAGACATTACGGAGTCGATTTGCACATAAATTCTTTTATTTACCCATTCGATGAAAATATTTTTTCCTCCTGACGCTTCTTTAAGGAGTCCAAACAAATGGTAATCCGATGGTGTTCAGACCGGACTGCAGGAAGAATTTTTGATTGTTGTCCAGTGACGATCCTCCATTTATTTTTTTGTGCTATACCAACCGTGTAGGAACTTGTATTGTCGTGGAGAATGAGAATATTGCGGATCGCAATGAAAAATCTTTCAACCCGATACACTGTTTTAATCTTCTCCAAAAGTTTACTTTAATATTCAGTTTCGATCTCTAGGAAAATCGTTGTAATACTTGTTGATCCTAAAAAATAGTAGACATATTTTTTTAATATATAACCGAGCCATGCTTTTTCTGCACCATTCCATATTGCACCACTTTCTTTTCAGCACACTAACAATTAAATAAATGAACATAAGAAAAATTAAGCGATGTCAAATGATAATTGAAACTTAAAATAACTTTATATGATTTGTATGGCAAAATATATAAAAATCGTTTGTCGCTATTAAAAAAGTCTCTTTTATATTTCATCTACCTTTATACAAAAATAACTGTTTTAATTTATATATATTTAAGAGAAATTATTTATTTTAATTTATATATATTTAGCAATTTCTTTGTACATTCAATAAGTGTACAATTTACAATTTTAATTTAACTGTAGATCTCCTTATTAAAATAGAAGATTCTTGTGGAGAATACTTAGTCATTATCACTCAAAATTAATTGTAAAACTTGCTTGACAAACATATCCTGTTAGATTGGAAGAATATCATTTTAAAAAATAAGAATGGAAGTAAAAAATGAAATTGCCATTTTATATGCATGTAGAGCGTTCATGTGGCAACAATGTAATTGGAGCATCGGGTCGATTAAATGAATTTACTATAAATGTTGTGTACACATTTAATTAAAAGTAATTAACTTTAAATTATATAACAGTTCTAAAATACGAAAGTGAAGTTTAAAACACAATTGATAAAGATATTTTTTATAATTTTAAATGCATCTCATTTAAGACATTTGCTTGATTTTTTTAGATTGAATCACCATAAAAAATCGACGAATAGAAATAAAATAGAATCATATATTTAGAGAATCATTTTCAATGAGAAATTTTCTCAGTCAGAAATTTCTCCTGGTTTTAAGTGCATTTGATAACGGTTTACTATTACCCGTCTCGTCTGCCATCTTAAATGTTCTAATTTATTAGATCTAAATTTCAGTTCAATTCAAGCGCAGACCAAGCAAATAAAACTAGTCTATTCGATTTGAATGATATGTTTATTTTTAATCATCTAACAAGGGACTGATATCAAACTATTTACTTTCCTTATGCTCGAGATCTAACAAGTTCTATAATCTATCAAAGAACATGCTTATTAGAATAAGATTGCGAGAACCTCCTGCAATTGTTCTGACAGCGTTGAGTCCTTATCTCACCAAATCCACTATATACTCCAGAATACTTCCGCGCACAACAAACCAACACCCTTTCTATTACCGTAACTTATATATATATATATATATATATATATATATATATATATATATACATTCTTTCTCCTATTTTTTCGTCTCCCCTATATTTCAATTTATATGTGAACTTTGCTGTGTGTAGTTGAAAGTTGGGTTGTTTGAATCAAGTAAATCCCAGGAAAAGTTCACAGTAGAAGGGAAGCAAGCTTCCTACCGTAACAAATTATCTATACATAAATTTCAACAAAATCTGAACAAAAGAATCTATAAATACTTTTGCATCTCGTAAAACTCAGTATCTGAAATGAAATATCAAACATTTTAGAACTTATGTTTGCCTGGTTATGTTATAAGAAACAGATACTCTGGATTTCACTCTCAAATTTTACCAAATACCACAAATCGAATTACTTGATAAAAGAAGCAAGAATTCAAGATTACAATAATCGACTCGGGTGTAGGCAAATTTCCGTTACCCGGCATCATTTTCACAACTCCATCTGCCTCCAGTCCTCTTAGAATACCAATTTTTGCTGCTCGAAACAACAAATCACGATCCAATATTCGCTGGTGTCCACGGTAACTGAGTCGTTATGATCGCGAGCTCATGGCCAACGTTGTTTCAGTCCAGTTCTGATGCTACTAAAAATATGTCGTATAGCAAGGCAAATTAAATTTGTCGAGTCTTAGTACGCTCATGTCGGGATAGTGTGAAATATTGTACAGTAGGTTGTCAACTCACGTGTCGTTCTCGTCACTTCATCGAGGCTCAGAATTATGTGGTCAGTCGCCAAAAGCCCTCCTATTGCTTCAAAGTGTAACGTTTAGAAAACAATCAGTCAAATCCAGTTTTTGCTTTCGAATTACAGATGTAAACCTCATAGGAAATAAAAACATGTGCTTCTTTAATCACGAGTTGATTTTTCAAATGGCGGATGATCTAGGTTAAACGTCAGACATGATCGCAGTCAATGCAGTAACACTATCTCAGCAAACATTTTCTTTATATGCGATAGTGTTCAAAAAGTACCTGTTTTTGACGACAGATGGAGTTGATAGGGAAAGTTGGTATTACTACTGAGTGCTGTCATCTGTTAAATAGCGCTAAATCATATTTTTCCTGATTCATGGGTTTGTTTTGATTTCACAGCTATTTGCTCCCAAATCAAAACTTGAAGGCTACTACGTCCAATTGTCATGTTCGGCAATTTGTTGCCATCGATTAGACCTGGATTCTTCGTTATACACCGGAAACTGAGCAACAATCAAAAGAGCGCGTTGCTTCCTTTGAATCTACTCTAAAAATGGCAAAGACGGTTATAGCGACGATTTTTTGGGGATGTGAATGGCATCATTATCCCAGAAAAAGGAAAAACGATCACTGGACAGAACTACTGTGAGTCACCTCAATTCCATCCCTAACACGGCTAATTTTTGAAACCTCTCGATAATCTCTCCCAAGAACTTAAATTTAGATCTTCATCTTACATTAAAAAATGTTTTAAACAAAACTTTTGTAAACGGAAACATACTGACGACGTTTTGACAAAGTGCATGTTACTTCTCTTAAATTAAACGATGTAGTTTTCTAATCCCGAAAATGTATTGACTCAACAGACAGGAACGTGAGAACCTCGACATCTGGGGTGCGTGAAGGTGTGAGAAGTCTAACTGTGCGGATGACGTGAGAAATAAACAGGGAATAAATCTTACACAAACGCGCGATGAATTTTAATTCAGTCAACTTAATATGTTTATTCAAGATTAGTCTCAGAATTTAACAACCAGTGAAGACTGGAGCGATGTAACTTCACTTATTGTTAATTAATTTTAACGTTCAGTATAATACATTTATGCAAATGGCTGTATATCATTTAGGAGTGTTGTAAATGCTTTAAAATAAGCTGTTCGTTAATTTACATATTCTTCTTCGTTTTATTTTCAATAATTTACTAAATTTAATGAGTATTTGCGAAATATAAAATATGGAAAATTATTTTATAAATCTTTAAATAAGTATAAGTCATTATTTTTTAAAGATAATAATAATAATTAATTTAATAAGTTCAAATGAGAATTCAGGACAAGTATTAAGAATAAAAGAGTAGGTAAAATATTCTCATTAACTATTCTAATAGTTAACTAACTGTATTAACTATTCTAATAGAAAATAATAAAATAAAGATTTTTTTTTCTCTTCGAATTGAAATATTTTCTATAATTCGATGCACGACACAAAAAAACAAAAAGAGTATGCTGATAATTTATATTCTGTATATATAGAAAATTACAAACCCTTTAATGTTGCTTAAAAATGCTAAGAATTCTTGATACAATTACCCCTGAATCAAAACAATTTAATTTTATATTTAAAACTACATAACCAATAACACAGTGAGATTAGTATCCATATACTTTTTTATAAAAGTAAAATACTTAGCGGTCATGTCTTCGAGTGATGGAATGACTATTTACTCAGGATCAAACTCTGCTCTCTAGAGGCATTTAAACATAATGCAATTAAGATCATTCATACGTTATCATCATATGTCAGCTAATATCATGTTATCTTCTTAAACAACTCCCCAATGAAAGAAATTCCTGCGACCCAATGGATCCCCGTACATGTCAAAATGGATAGTTAGGAATGTGCAAACTTGCTATCCAAGAAAGCATGAAATAAGAACCAGGTTTCTCTTACCATTGCATTGGCTGAATCAAACACCATGGCTAGAGCTATGGTTTCCTAAAAAAGTGGAGCCGTTATCTGATGGCTACAATATTGTGGTGGATGCATCATTAAAACGTTGTATATCTAAACTAGATAACGTGGTTTCTAAAGAGCGTTGAAGGCGAGGAAACCACGTCACTAGTTTGCACAGACAACGTCTTTTGACTTCACCCACCGTAATATTACGACTGATAGGTAACGGCATTGGTTTTTAAGAAACAGTAGCTGAAGTGCAAATTTTTCAGCCAACCTCTGAAAAAACCCATAATTACAAACTATACTGTTCCAGATCAATAACATCTACATTAGCAAGACTCGGAACAAAACACTGCAATGCCCTGAAATTCACCCTGACAACACAAGTCTCAATATCAATTTTAGAAATTTCCTAGTACCCCAGAGCATATTTATAACTGTGCAACCATTTTACCAAGCCCTTTTACATTTGATATAAGCCCTCACATGTTATTACCCCCTCAACCCTATGACACCTAATCTGCTGTCATTCAGGCCTTTAAACTACCTAAGGTATTAAAGTTGGATTAAAGTCTGCCCGGGCCGAAGAAGTCCCATCAGGTGTTGCCCATCTCCGGTTTTACAGCCTTTGGGCCTAGGACGCTAAATATTATGAGTAGCTACTGTCCAGTCATAATGGCTAGCCCAGTACTGGATTTTCACTTGGTACTGATTTATAGGCTCCGGAGGAATGATGGGCTGAGTTAACCCATGAACAGCTACTCAAGCTAAAGCCACTAGGAATCGATCCTGGGTTGACAGTGTTCTCAGTCAGACATACAAACCACTACATCACCGTGTCATACCTAAAATATACTTTGCATGTATTATATATCCATGGACATGACAACGACAACAACAATTAAAGTGAAAGAGGGATTCGGGTTACTGTAATTAAAGGTAAAAAAATCATATCTAAAAATTTCATTAATTTGCTTGACACAGAAATCCTCAGTACTTGTATACCACCGAAATTATATTAAGCATACAAGCCCATGAAATACATTAGATATGTAAACAATCCTTTCAGATTGCAAACCGTTTCGGATACCGTTTATTCCACCGCAGACGAATTCACAGTAGAATACAATTTATATATAATAAAAAAAATTAATAACTAACATTATACCGGAGCCTTACTCTTTTTACTGTTAAAAATCACTACAATTGATAGTTTTTATAAAGTTTTTCCGTTAATGGAACGTCAGGAATAATTTGTAACAAAACCATCTTAAATGCCTCATTAAAAGTTGAATGCGTAATTATTAAATGAAAAATACCTCATTATAATAATTTCTCTTAACTCGTTTATTATTAAGACTTCACGAATTTTTTTCAATTGAATCATTAAATTATGAATTGTTATCGTTGAAATTAGGCAGAAGATGGCAAATTAAATTTAAGTGTCCTTTTTATAAGCTTATAGCAATCATATATAGGGCGCTTTAAAACTCATAGGCTAAAGTTTGTTAGAAAATGTCTAAACAAGCAATTTTCATATTACAATGCATAGGAGGAGAGCTAACGCGAACGCTGTGAACCGCTAGACGGCGCTGTAATGGAAAGCATAAGGGATGGTGTATAAGTAAACTCGCGCTTTATACTTTCCATTACAACGCCATCTAGAGGTTCACCATTTGCTCTCCATCAATGCATTGCGTGGTTAAAATTGCTTGTTTAGATATTTTCTATCATCCTTTAAAATTTTTCCCAGGGGTTTCGAAACACTTTGTATATTAAACGAGTAATGAAACCATGAGCAGGCTACAAGGTCTTTTAAGGTTATGTCCTTTTCCTGATTACTGTATGTCGACGTTTCTCCTGAAATTCTATGTAGAAACGACGATGTGTAAGAAAACATACGCTTTTTGCTTTCCATTACAGCGCCGTTTAGCGGTTCACCACTTACTATCCGCCTTTGCTCTACATAGTGAACATTGTTTGTTTAGATATTTTCCATCATACCTTAAATTGTTGCTTGAGAAATCATTATCAAACAGTAAAGAAGTTTTTTTATTTATCTCTTTTGTGTGTGTTCATGTTATAAAAAAAATTAATCATATTAAATGCTTTGAATGAATGGTTATAAAATAAAAATGTCAAAATATGTTTGTTTTTTTTAAAAAAAAGTTGATTCAATCAATTTTATATGATTATTAAAGTTCAACCCTTTAAATATTTCATTTTTCATAAGAATATCTTAACTTAATTTACGAACTCACAGAATTTAAATACATTTTTAAATTTCGTAGCATTACTTTATTTGCTTTGTTATATTGTGTTATACGAAAAGGAAAGAATTAATTTTAAGTGTACTTATCGAAAATGAGCTAAATAAATTATTTTTAATTCTAGATATGCGAATTTGATAATCTTATATCACTGGATTTAAATTTCAAAGTCGCTATAAACGTAAGACAGGAAAATAATTAAAAATTTAATATTCATTCTTAATGAAAAATTATCTTAAAAAACAAATACTGAATAATTATATTCAGAAGAAACAAACTAAATCATTAATTAATTGAGATTTTAGATTATATCTAGTTTATAGAAGATATTGTAAAATATGTTTGCCAATGTTAAAATATGTTTAAAATATGTTTGCTTGTAATTTTGTCATTCTTAAAACAAAACATCGCATTATCAAAATTAATTGCCTGCAAGGTATTGTTGACATTTTCCTATCAATTATAAATGTCGGTTTTTAATTACCATGTTTATCTTTTTACTTTAAGACAATGCTTGATTTATTACCAAGAATGAACTAAAAAAAGTTTTTCCCGTGTTGTTGTTTCAAAAAGTCAACAGCGGAAAGCTGATTTCGTTTTCCAGACACCGCTTACTTTTATTGACGTTTTCACTGCTCAGCATCCATGCGAGTGCTAATGAACGGGTAATGACCTTTTCCGTATGGGCAATCGATTCAAGAAACAAAACATTTAAGTTCGCTAAGTTGAGATTGAGACCTGAACGATCTTTTGAGAAGGAATAAGAAGGTGGGTAATAAGGTGAGAATTGAAAGAGTTTTCGAGCTTAATTGCTGTTTGGCCGAAGAAAAAGACTAAAAAATCTCTTTTGATGTTCTCTTTGAAAACAGACGACTACGAAGGAAACGATTGGCAAGAAAAGAAACTTGAATCAAAGTAAAAGTATAGGCTGAAAAGTATACGCATAAATCAATAAAAAAATTAACTTAAATAAAAAAGTAAATTAAATTTTAACGTTAGAGAAAACATCTTTTTTAAAAATATATATATAATTAGAAATTTAACGTTACCTTTCAGTTTGATGAACATTTTATAAAAGAAATTGTGCTTCAAGTAAAACATTTATCTTTATGTGATGTCATAACTTTATTGAAAGAAAATTGTGTTGTTTGAGTATTAATAGTTATGTTAATGTGATGTTAGTGCTTACAGCAATAAAATTTCGTTAGCATAAAGAACTTTTATTATTTTTCCTGTGAAGTTTCTGATTGAAAAAAGAATTATAATAATCAAGAAAAAAATTTTAAGAAACACCTCTAAAATAAAATCTTGTAGTAATAAATATGTGAAGTATTAACTATATGTAAAATTCCAAGAAATCTTTTTTTTTTAAAGTTGGAAAGGTTTAATCAACTGCCTTCGTTTACATTAGGCACATCTTGTCATATTAAAAGAGCCTGGCGCCAATAAAAGTTAACCAACGAACCGTTTACTGTAAAATTTTGTGAATCGTGTCTAAAAGTTATATTAATAATTATAATGTATCTCCGAGGAAAAAATATTTTTTACTTTAATTTCGAATGCTAAATTCTATCAAAAAAATTTTAATGAAAAATAAAGTCATTGAAAGTAATTATTTAACTAGACTTAACTACGCTAGTCTATATGTAAAGGATATATTTGGCATTCCGTTCAATTTATTGTAAAAAATTTGGGTTGAGGTTTATGTAGGAAATAATATAAGAATCAAAGTATGAATCTAGCTGCTCACAATTAAGAAAAAACTTTTATTATTATGTTATCAATATATTATGATAAAATGATATAGTGATTTTCTTTCACTAGATCTAAAATTATAAAACTATCATCTTGACACTGAAATACAATTAAAAAATTAAATGTAACTAAAATATTAAGACAACTTAATTTCAATTCCGAATATACTATTGTGGCTTATGTCTATTATCCGATTCATCTGTCATCTAAGAAATTAGTCAAATCACACTAGTCCAATTTAATTCCTATCACAGATAAAGTATTTAAAATAGTCAAACAACAACTGTTCAAGAATCTAGTTAATTACTTTTCAAAATCTTATTTATTAGTTCTCTAACTGGAGGAACTACTTCACTGTTCCTCCACGAGGGTACTAACAACTTCAATAAAATATCAAAGATTGCTCTTCCCGGGATGCGATGCAAGTGAATCTACAACGAAGGAACTTCGTCCAGACAACGTCGGTTTCTATTCCCAATAGATCACACAAACACGCAAATAATTCCCGCGCACTATTCAAGGCCTTCATATTAATATTCTTCCTATTATTGTTACATTTCATCTCTCATATTCAATTCCCTGTCGCTTTTATACGACTTGATTATATACATTCACTCAATTTGTCTTACCACGTTTCAATAGATTGGAAAGGTGATGTAAATTTAAATATAAAGTCAGAAAGAAACCCTAGATATTAGTTAAGGGAAGCTTTGTGAATTGTCCATGTCATACCGTAAATAACTATTCCAAATTCTAAATTTTCATTTGAGTAAAATATGATGAGACTGCATAGTGTTTTATAGCTTTTCTCATCTTTAAATACAAAATTTTTAAGGTATAATCGAAATAAATAAAAGGATATATATTTCTTATGTTCAAATAACTTTATATGTAATCTGTATAAGTGATAAAAGGAACAAACAACTTTTATTTAAGGCAAATTCAAAATAAATACTTTTCATGAATATTTTGCGCTAACATTATTGAAATTATTAGTCTCAATATTTGACAGTTTTAAGTATTTCGTTATGAGTAACATACGAGTATTTTTAATTTTTTTTGAATTTCCTGTATTTTTAAAAAATAATTTTAAAATTTTTTAAACAATTAGGAAATGATTCGTCACATATCTTTGAGTATTAACTTCATATTCACAAACAAATAAAGGGGGGAAAGCAATGTAAATGAAATTCCATTAATGCTTATCATTACAAGAGATTAAAACACATTTTTTTCTGTTTCAAACCACAGCTGAGATGCATATTTAACTCAGTCTTTTATTTCTAATTAACGGCTCCCATTTATTCAGTACTATAAAAAATTACGTATGGTTAATTGATTTTAATAGTGAGGAGCTTATTAGCATATAAAAAGAAAACAATTACGAAACGATCATAGACTAGCCGGCGAAGATCCTTCCAATTAAAAGTACAGAATATTTAATCTCTTAATGCCAATCCAAATATAAAAACCATTTAAAGTATATAATAACACCTAAAGCGATTCACATTAAGTTAATCACCAAATAATACATTGCCCAAAGGTTTTGGTTGAAGCATCTAAACTCGCATCCTTTATTTGTTTGGAATAAATCAATTTTTAACTCCCCTTCCCTTAACGAGCTCCATCGGTATCAGTGCCTGGAGAAAAAGTTCCCTCTAAAGTGGTGGGGAAGAGACGATAAATCTTAGAAGAACGATTAACAGACCGCGCCTTAACAATTAAAACCTCCACTTTTGCGCACAAATTGAGGGGTGGGAAGAGAAACAACAAAAAGAGGAGGGCATGAATGTTGACGAGCGTTTCCATGGTGACGATCCCATCACCCTCTGCGCACGTCCCTTCTACCCACGCCCTCTTTTTCCACTGCGGCGCCCCGGCAAGAACAGCGGGATGGGTGTGAGCTCCAGGCCCCGATGACGTCACGGGGCCTGTTGCGGTGGCGGCAGCAGTAGCGGAGATGTGCCAGGTCCGACAAGGGCCCAAGGAGTGCCGTCCGTCCGTCCCCGAAGAGGCCCGGGCCGACCTCGGTGCCATGTTTCATGCCGTCCACCAGAGAATAAAAGACTGGCGCTTAAGGGTCCGCAGAGCAAGTAGTAGGTCATCAAGTGCCATCAACACGGACCATGTGACTGGGGAGACGGTCAACTATTATACTCAAACTCCCACGCAGCTCCAGAGGACAGTATCCGGTCCCACCAATACGGTAGGCATGCCCTTTTGTCTATCACTACTGTCCTGCAGCATCTAAATATATCTGTAGAAAAATGCCAATAAGCATCAGCTTAAAAGACAGGGATTAAATACCATCAGTTGATGGATAAAATTTTGCGCCGAGATGGATATTGATTGTATTCAAGCCCAGTCTCACCGCATTTCCTGGATGGCACGGCATCCTGTAAATTTATAAAGTAGAATTAACATGAAAAAACTAGTTAATAATTTCACAACTGGACTGCGAACCATCTTACGTCTCCCATAGTAACATGGTGTCGTTGTAAATAAACAATGCAAATTTAAAATATGCAAATCAGTTTTATTAAAAAAAAATTTGTAATTGTTCCTCTAATCTTGTAACTGAGAGGAACTAATCGTTTCTACAAAGTATTTAAGAGATAAAATTTTTCCCTTAAAATATTCATGCATCTACCATGATAGCTATGCATGTTCAAACTTGTACCAAAAAAGGCGGATCCTCACTTGGTAATCGATTTTATTTTATTGACGAAAGTACAAAGTATCTTTCTTTAAAAAGTTCAAAGACACATCTATTGTTAGCTGTTGCTCAAAGGATACTAAGAGCAGTACTGCAGATAAAATATAAATGGAATATTTTAGGATGCATTTTTTTTAATTCTCTTCCGGGATGGGAAAACACTCACAAAAACTATAAAAATTTGGTTCTTGTGCTCCCAATGTAATATATAAAATTTGAACCGAGGTGTAATTGTATATTCTATAATATTCAGAAGCCAATATCGGTAATTTAACGCAATGATACCTGATTTAGTTTTTACATAAGTAATATTAAATTATAATACTTGAATAATCTATGCATTGAACACGATTGAATGCTTAATGCACGTGTTGTATAACTGTGACCTTTTTTTGTTTGCTTAAAAAACGAAATTTTACATTCTACTCTTAATTAACCTCTTAAAAACTCAGAGTAATTTTCTTAGCTACTCTCAGTTTCTTGTCCCAAATTTCATATTCCATTAAACATGTATGAAGGAAGAACAAGCTAAGGTTTTAATTCTGAGATTAGAATGTAACATATATTTAATTAGTCGTAGAGTTTTCCATGGTAATGTTTTGTACTTAATTATAATACTCGAATAAGTTATATATTGAATGTTATTGACTGTTTGAGGAAAAGACCAAAAATAATTATGACCATCTGTTTCTAAATTTGCTTAAAACTGAATGTTACATTATATTCTTTTAGGCTCTCAAAAACTCAAACGGGCTATTTTCTTAGCTCTTCTCACAGTTTCGTCTCCCAAACTTCTCCCTCCATTTTATGTTTATCAATAAAAAAAATAATAAGTTAATGTCAACTCTAAAATTAGAGAAGGAGTAGCATTTCATTCACAACTACATTTGTTTAAATACTTTTTTAAAGAACTGTTTAACTCTTACGAAGCCAAAATGTAATTTTCTAAAGATATGTACATCTGGGTGAAAACTTTGAGTAAAATTAAAGTTATTTTAATTCTTTTTGTACAAAATGTATTAAAATTCTTTAAGAAATTCATAATTTTTAGACAGAGAAATTTGCTTAATGTTTGAAGGCAGTCTCTTAATTTAAACTTCTGAAAGAAAATATCGATTCATTATACATCCAATTTCTTATTTAAAACCGTTAGATAAACTTTATTATTTTTATAAATAGAAAAACAAAGAAATAGTTTTCAAAAATAATTTAATTTTATCATATAATTAATTGAAAAATTTCTAAATTAGTAATAATTTTATCATCTTAGTTACTAAATTAGTAATTGTTTTATTATATTAAGAATAAATTAACTACTAACTTTGAAGCACAATTTGTTTAACATTAGAACCAAGATTTCAGTTCAAGCATTAAAATTTAAATCGTTGTTGAAGAAATTTTATTTTATAGCATCACAAATTTCTGAGTTAAATTTATTCATATTTTAGATTTTCAATTTATACGTACGAAATTAAATTATTTGTACATTAATATAGATATAGCTTACCACCTTAAATAAATAATTCTAATTTAAAGACAGAGATTACAATTCGATATTTAATTATCAAACTCCTGATTGCTTCATTATTTTATTAATTTGAAACAAAAAGAGCTTTGTATGATTTTTAAATATTTAAAAAATCATTACAGATAAAGTATTATGTACAAAAAAGAAAAATATATAAATTTCACAACTTTCATTATCTTTGTTCCTTTATCCCTCACACTAAAATTCTTTATTTATAGCAATAAAGGTCATAAAAAATTTAGTGGTTTTAAAATTAATCATACATAAATTGAAAAAAGCAAGATCAAAATTTTGTAAATGTTTATTCTTAAAATAAAGAGTATATTTGTCTATTATTCACATGTGAAAGAGTGAAAGACTATATTATGATGTCGTACTCATTTTTAGTAAATCATAAGCATTCGTTTAGCATATACTTATGTAAGGTAAAAATGAATCATTTATAATAAAATGTTTCACAAAAAGACCATTTTTTATCATACAAGATTAAGTTAAATTGGCGATTTTCATAGATATTTAAAATTTCATTGTTAAAAAAATCCTTTCTAAACTCAAAATGACTACTAGTATTTCTTCTAGTGTAACGTTGATAAAATATCAATCAATCAGTTAATTTTTAATTCTAGTCCTTGAAACTTTATTGGAAAGGAGGAAGGGATATACAATCCTTGAAAATGCCCTTCATTCTTTTTGTGCCAATTAAATTTTGAGCTGGATAAATTAAAGGTAACAGATAAAAGGTTAAAAATCTCAGAATTGAAGAAATATTACTAAATTTATGAAACCATATATTACTCTAACTTCATACTATTTTATTATGCCTTTAAGTCAGTTTTCATCGCAGTGACTATACTTTAAAATGTTGTTTTGATAGTTTAATAAATAACTCTCAAGGATAGATAATACAGCCTTAATGCTGTTTGAATTTTTAAATCCTGATCCTACAAATTATCCGAGGTTAAATAATATGTGATTAATTTTTGTGTAAGATTTGCCTATTAAGTTATTAGGTATAACTTTCGATTCTTTTTAAGTTTCCACAATTATTAAAAAAAAACATTTCAAAAAAATCCTTATATATGTTTTGGCAATATTATTTCTAAACCTAAAAATGGAAATTACATTCATTAAAATGATTTACTAACGTCTATGTACATTTTTAAGTAAAATTCTTAAAACAAAGAAAAAATCGCTTGATCTCCAGACAGGAACTTGCATCTTTTTTTGTGACTTGTGCTTCGGCACCTGGAACCTGAATGGGTATGTAACGTAGTTGTTCTATTGAACAATTGTAGTTTATTCGGGGTTTTTTTAAGAAATCTAAAGAAATATTTGGAAGAGAGAGAGTGCCCTGAAAATATTTTTACATATATACAAGAAAATATTTAACATATTGATTCCATTAAGACATATTATTAAAAAAAATCATGATTTTCAAATTAATTCTTTTAATTCAAAATGCGTGATAATTAATATTAAATTACATTTTGCATTATATTTTAAGTATAGTAATACTTAAATAAATTAAAATAATTCTAAATATTATAAAATAATTCTAAATATACACTTTTATTTGTCTTTTTTATTTGCATATATTTTAATAATCTCTCTCAAAACCATTAAATATTTCCTATCATTTTTATGTTTAATTGTACCAATGATGTTTTTAAAAGCAATATAACCCATAGTTGCTCTCAAATTTGAGTATACACCTCTCACTCTGTTTTTGAAAGATCTAAAACATCATTATTAAATACTAACTTGAGTTTCATACTTAAAAGAACAATAAAATATACATTAAAAAACAGATTATACTAAAAAAATAATAATTAAGAAACGATAAAATTTCAATTAAGAAAAGTTTTTTCTCAAGGCTCCATATTTTAGGCTGACAAAATTGAGTATGCACCTTATGAAAATTGAGGAGACTTTGCAACCATTATTTTTTTTTAATGATTCCTTACAATAGTTTGTTTCTTTACGATATTAATATTTAACTTCCTAGAGAGAAAAAAGAATATTTTTAATGTAAAAATCAGCTCCCTAACTGAAATTTATATTGAAATTCAGAGAAATATTATTTTAATGTTTGGGGTAAGTGTATTTTTGATGGATATAGAAAAGGGAATTTCAACATAATCACAGACGGGAACAAAAAAAAAAATTATCCAGATGCATAAAAAAATTTGTACAAGCTGCAAATAAATCTGGATGAGGGAGAAAAAGGATCCTTCAGTTCAATGACCTATAGAAACATTTTTCGAGATTTAAGAAAAACTCCTAGGGTGGACGCATTAAAAATTCCCTCATCTACTTTTACATCAACAGGAAGATGTGTTTCTGCAGAAATAATTCAAAAAGTACTCCGAAAAGCAATTTATTATATTCACTGAACTAGAAGAAAATGCTTCGGTCTTGAAGCAAGTAGAGAAAAAAAGATTACATTTGCCGAAAATTGTATTTCAAAGCCTCAATATTTCTAAAATAATATATGTTAAGTTTTAAAATCTAATTCAATGTTTTTGAAAGCACTGGTTGATGATATGTTTGGCGAAATCCTAAAGCCCAAACATCATCGTGCCAAGCATAGAGGTGTTTTGGTTTTGTGTGGGGTTTTATGTTGAAGAATAATTGAAAACTAAGTGATTTAAATTATTTTTCATAAATTAGGTAAGGGGATCGCATTTTATGTTTCAACAAAATAACGAACCAGTACAGTTAAAATTATTAAATTATGGTGGTTGTATAATTGTAAAAGGCTAAATTGCATACACCACCTCAATCGCTTGATTACATTGGTGTAGAAAACTTGTGGTTTCAATTGAAAAACTCTGATCTACAGCGAAATATTAGAACAAAAGACTCTTGCAAACACAGTATTAAAAGAAAAATTGGGGGAAAAAACATCCAGTGAAACTATACAAACCCTTTCAAATCAACTCACATCGTTTAGAAGGCATTATAAATGCAAAAAGGTATGAAAAGAAATATTAATTTATATTTTTTGAATAAAATTAAGTATTTATACAAGGAGTATACTCAATTTTGTGATTTAAAAATCTATAACATAAAATTTATGGTACTTAAAATAATACCGATTCTCTTTTTTTTTTTTTTTTTTTTTTTGTTTCTTAATCTAATGCACTTTGTTATGTGCATTTTATTATTTTTATAGATATTGAACTTAAATATGTATTTGATAATTCTGTTTTAAGACTTTCACAAGAAAAGTAAGTTGTGTATACTCAATTTTGAGAATCACTGTAAATATACAATCTTCAAACAGTGCTTCGGGAAATAAATTTACTTTCTTAAGTCTATAAGCTAATAAGTTTGTATATATCGGAACCTTTTAGTACAATTATTAATAATACTTTTGAACTTCATAGGATTAAATATTAATTTTCATTTAATATCCTTTATAGTTAACAATATGTCCAACCGACAAATACCAAAGTATGAGCTACACATATACAAAGTAATTGCATAAAATTATCAAAAAATAAACTATGATATTTTATCTTACCATTCATAAAATTCAAGAATTAACATTGGTTAAGCATTTATTACTTCTCTATTAAAAATTCTAATATTTTATCTAAATTAAGCTAAAATAACAATACGTGAGAAATGCAGAACAAAGTCTGTTTTATTTAAACTAAAGTTCTTTGTTCAAAATTGATACATATGTGTGTGTATTGAAGTAGCTTATTCCATCTATTGAGTCTTTCATTTCATTCATTGGCATGAATTTGTTCATTATTATCCATACATTTTAACCATTAAAATTAAACTGTACACCATTTGGAATTTTAATGTTGTTTTCACAAACCTTTCGAAATTTTACTTCCTCAACAATCCTGAATTAGTATTATTCATTGTGAGTGTAACGCTTAACAATTTAGGAATAAGATAGAGGAATATAAAAGACACAATTCAAGAAAATACTTGACACGTTATAGTATACTTTGCTTTCCTACTATAAAACTATATACATAACTCATTACTAAAAATGTTATGTATATAGTAGCTATTCCTACTATATACATAACTCATTACTAAAAATGCAACCCAGTCTATCAATTATTATAAATGAAAGTAACTAAAATACTTAATTTTCCAAACTATGCACTTGTTGAGATTATTTTCTTCTTAAATTATTGAATTCATTTTGAAACACAGAATATTAATACTTTATTTTAATAAACATAAGACTCTCTCTTTGTAAAACAATATTTTTATATCAAAATTTTTAACAATGATTTTTTTTTACAAATAATGAATTTATTTGTACATTTCTTACGTTAAAAAATGTCAGAATTTTATTCTTTTTAGCAAAGAAAAACATTTTGGAACTATGCCATTTTTAAAAATCGATTTTATTATGCACTGTGTGAGCTATTAAGTAATTTTACATAGTTAAACTGTAATTTTTTCTTAAAAAATTTTTAACATTAAATTTATTTTAAAATTTTAATACAGTTCATGCAATTAAGTATACAAGAATACTTGTTAAAATAGAATGCTGCAACTTTACTTTCTCTCGCAAATTTTATAAGGCAGAAATAATTTATTAAATACATTTTAACATATGTTTGTTAAAGCATTTTGCTAAAGCACATAGGATAGTTAAGATAATAACAGTTTCAAGTTATACATAACCACAATTAGCTTAATGACTTACAGGCATAATAAAAATTTAGCAAATTCATACTACATTAGTGTTTTGAAACTTCCTCATGCGGCAATGATTAACTTACTTTCTGTCTACACACAGTAACTCATGCATACAAAACGCATAATATTCTTGCATAACTTAAAAAGTACACTTTTTCGAAAGGGTATTTTAGGCTCAGTCTTGAATGCTGTGCAATTACAACCATTTAAATATCTTTAACTTCATAAAATTCAGGTGTAATTATGGAGCATTATTATTTAAATTTTGTGGAATTATTCTTTAATGTTTGTAGCTGAATATTGTTTCGTCTTGAACAAAGGACATTCAAGCAATTAAGCATTAGATATAATTAGTTCCTTTATATTTTAAACGAAAAATTAAAAGTAAAATAAATTATTCAATTAAGATGTACTTTTTGCATAATCTTGTAGTACCTCCCAATTTTTTCCTCTCTGATGTTATTGTTTGTAATGTATCTAGTCACTAGGTTAAAATATAATCACACAAATATAACATTCAAATAATGAGGAGACAGATGATATATCTTATCAGTTTATTGATGTTTCTTTCAAATCATAAGAATATGCTTTCCCTCCTTCTGCTTTCCAAACCTCAACACATTCGTATTCTAATATAACTTCAATATTAAAGATTAATCTTTCCAGCATTCTCAGGTCCGAGTGAGTCAATTTGTAACAACTAAGGATTCGAGGGCTTACTTTCTTCAAGAAAATACGAGCATTCCTCATCCGAGACACCCTAATGATCTTTTTCCTTTCCCATGGGGTTTATTATTTTTGGTAAATACGTGTGACATGCTCTCGGAATACCCTAGTGATCCTTCTCTATTTAATGTCCTCATTTTTGTCAACCGATTATCTTTTTCTCATCTTTTTCACGTCTGGGTCACAATTACTCCTTGTCTGGTGCAGTTTAGCCACAGCTAACTTTCGTGCTATTAAACTTACACCATCACTCACTCATTGTGACTACTGGGGATTCGAGAGGTTCTTTTAGCTCTTAAAACACCGAAAAAGATCCCGGATTCCTGTTCTATAACAATCTATGTAGGTCCATATACGTCATCTACTATTATTCGCTACTAACCTCACTTCCAAATCATTATTCACACAAATATTCAATTACCTATCCCTTTTATATGTATTTCTTAAGATCCCTTCGATACACTTCTAATGTTAGTCTAATTTGCGAAATCACGTTTCATTTTGTTGGAAATGAGTTGGAAATTTCAATATAAAAATCAGAAAGTAAACACAGATGTTAGTTGAGGGTAAGTGCGCGAATAGAGTCCACGTTGCAATCTAAGATTTTACTCGTCTCCCCCCCTCCCCAACTAATATTTAATTATATGAAAAGTCTTTAAAATAGTTATTTCCAACATTATTATTAATTTTAAGCATGACACAAAAGTATTTTCTTCTTTAAAGGTAAATTTTACTGTACCGGTTTTTTAAAACTTTTTTTCATGGATTTAAAAAGTGATACATATCAAAATTTCAATGTATCTGTAAAAATATATAATTCAAAAAAATATTTTGAGTACCTAGTTTTTTTTACAAAAAAAATTAGTTTTTCTGAAAAATCGTGCTTTTACATGAATCTCGTATTTGAATTTTATTTAAATTATACGATCAATTTAATAAAATTAAACAAAAAATTCACTTTGAATAAAATTAAATATTAGATATTTTTAAACTTACAATAGCAATACTAAATTCATATCAAATTATGACATTTTGTACAAACGTGTCTTCTATCTATATTCTGATACCTAGAAAAAATTCGAGATTTTTTAAAATGTCAAGAATATAATTCATTTAAGATTACTTCTAAGAGATTAATTAAAAACTGGTAGTGAATATAAATTTAAGAATCTTCTCAACTTTCGAACAGTTTTTGTATATGTTTTGCTCGTGTGCTACATTATATCATTTATATCATGTTATTGGTATTTCCTATTCTTCAGATCACTTGCTAGCATATATAATTTTTTTTAGGAATTTAAACGGACAATTTAAGATACTGTCTTAAATTCATTCAGTTATTTTAATTCATAAAATAATAAAAGAGAGTAGTGCATTATATTTAATGTATCTAATGATAACATTTATTAAATTGCGTGTCATTAAAACAAATACATGATTCAAATTTATATGTCCCGTACATTCTCAATTTCTTATTTCCAATTACTTTTATTTATAATATATCGGCAAAAAAAATTGATAAAATCGATTCCAGTTCGTATTATAAAGAACATATAGGTATATATACAAAACAAATAGTGTTTTTCTAATTTTTAAGTTGTAGAGTTTTCTTTTTTTATTCATAATTCTTGATTGTAACTCTCATTATTATATAGAACAATAATAAGTCTTACCCGCATATAAATTATTTCAGTAAATTTTATTAAGAAAAGAAGTGAAGTTATGTAGAATACGTGTTTGTTGTAATTTAGAAAAAAGACTACTGAAAGTTATAGTTTTAATTAATGCAATTTTTATATATTGCATATGATGTAAGGAAACATAAAATTGAAAAGAATTCTGTACAAGATTAGGTTAAAATGAAGTGTAAGGTATAGATTAGCAAATTTGGTGGTTTTTGATGACTTTAAAATTATTTAACCAAACTATTCTAAGAGTTGTCATTAAACTATTTCGTAAGAGAAACGAAATTATAAAGTTTGTCAGAATAAAGTCGTTATCACGCGTGCGAACCAAAAAAATAACCGAATTTGGAATTCCCCCTATTTCATAGAATAACCCAAGATTTGAGATACGTTTTTGTAATTTAATATTAATCAAGTTTATTATAATTCTGTAAAAATATTTAGCTGTATAATATCAAATAAGTACTAAAATTAAAAGTAATTTGTGCTTTCATAATCTATTAGTAGTGAATTATATTTACATTGGCGACAATATTGCTTTTTTAATATACATTTGATTCTTAATGAAGCTGAGGTATTAAAGAATTCTTTGCTGACTTCTTTTTACAAAAAGAAAAAAACTATATAATAATTCAATCAAGAAACTTGGATGATCCAGATATACATTTGTAAATTATATGCTTAGAAAATAATTTAACTAAGTATTTTTACACTCAGTTAATTTGTTTCGGAAATTGAAGTTGAGATTATTCAAAGCAATTCAAACTTTTCATCTACTTTTTTGAGAATATACGTTAAACAAAAAAAAATTCATAAGTAATTCGTTTAATTTGAAAAACTAATTTTTTGTGGCATCATTTCGTTTTGATTAATGTTAACAAAGTCCTGCAAAATCAATTTCTGAAACATTTCATCTTACTCATAAATTTAATTTCTGTAACTGAATATTATCCTATTCCAGCTAACTTTAAGCCAAATCATACAAAAAGCAAGTATAATATTATAAAAGTGATATTAATCAATAAGAGGTATATAATTTTTAAAATAAAATCATGTATTTCAAATGAGAAACCCATACTTTAAGCAGCAATTTAAAGCTTGTAAAGTAGTAGTTTTTATACGTTGCAATATATTACGTTTGAATTGCTTAATCCTCTTTTAGTATGTTAAGTAAACTATTGCTTCAAAGAATATAGTTGGTTGTCAGTCAAATGCAACGTATTAAAATGAAAATTAATTTCCAGTCATTTACGTTCGAGAAAGAAATGTATTAAGAAAACTTTTTTAAATGCAATAAAAATAAATTTAACTGATAATTTTTGTATTAAAATTATTTTATCTAAAATCTTATTGTTTAATTTCAATGTTTGAAATATTTTCACATTGTTCTAAATTTTAAAAAAGGATATGTTAACACTTACCAATCGGCTTGTCTTAATAAATATCCATCATTCTACGCCTCATGCAGAATTTTGTTAGAACAGACATCAAACTAATATACAAACAGAAAAGAATTTTAAGATATGTTCTCTGAGCAACATAAATTTTTTGATGAAAATTCGAACTTAAATACAACGATGAACATGGAAGAAAAAGAAAACTACTATTTAAAAACAATATTTTCAAAACATTCTTGTAAAAAGTTTAACTAAGAACTAAAATATTTGAGAAAACTTTCATCCAACGTAAAATTGAATACATTGTTAGAAAAAAATAAAAACGAATAAGAGAAAGGAAGAAACAGAATTTTGTTTCAGGTGTAAATGGCTTATATTTCCGAATAATGGTGACGTATGATGATAATGGAAGAAAAAACAAAATTGATTCTGAAAAATCACCTGTGATATAAAATATTCAATTCGGTAGCTTTATTTTTTTCTCCATCTAAAATCCATTATATGGTATACCACAGAAATCTGTATCATCTCTTCATTTCCATTTCTTTCTCTGGAGACCTATTTGTCAAATGCAATGTAAATCAATTTACAAATACAGATAAAAAAAAAATGCATTTGGGCTTTTTAACGTCCTTAGCTGCTGAATTAAACAAAAAGTAACTTCGCCGCTAAATCGCTGGCATACTTTCAGGCAACTATTGACCTCGTAAAAACCACAGCTCCTAAGTCAAGCAGAACTCTTGTTTCCAAACCACTTCCAATGTTGCATCTAATCATTTACTAAAAAAGAAATTGCTCAAATAATGTCGTGCTGGCGAGCTGCGCTTACGTCATGGTGGGAAAAAGTTCTTCATTTGCTGCACTTTCCAGGTTCATTAATATTTTTTATTATTATTGTTATTACGATTCTCCTCCCAGAAATCGATGGGAACTTCTACAGACGGCATTTTCACACACCAGTTCAGTCCTAGGGTAGGGGTAGAAAACACTGATCTTTTGAAGGTCAAACAATAATATTATGTATATGAGAAGGCTGGCTTGCCAAATCGATTTCGCAGACAGGAGAATCCATAACTTGGCAATTTTATTTATTTTCTGATGCAGCCAGAAATCTTGGGAAAATAACTATGGATATTTGCCAAAATAGTTATTTTCTTTGGATGGTATTCTTTTCAGTTGAATCATTTGCCACCCTATGACTTTTGTCGGGGCGAGCACTTTTCTTCTGAAGTGCTTCCATTGACCTAGAAATGGAACAAACTATCGAAACGTCACCATGTCATTTTAATTTTCTCAGCGATTTAGTTTTCCAGAGTTGAACGACAGCCAGGAATGGGTTTTTATCTTTTCCGAAAATCACCCATTGGCAGTCTTAGATTTTTGGAAGAGAATCTAGAACTTCAAAAATAATAATAATAACAAAAATGTGTAGTCTTGAATGATTAATTCATATTTTTCAGAAGAATGAAGTTTTATTATTGAAGTGCTTATAATGACACTACATGTATGAAAATCTTTCTCCTCTAATGGTAGCTTAATGGAAAAATTCTAAATCTTTGTTATATTTCGTTAAATATAAAACTCGTAAGATCAAGATTTATACATCGACTTTTGACGTTGGGCAATTCGCGATTTTCTCTTCACTAACCTCTAGGATTTTAGAATGAATTGAATTGCATAAAATTACAATTTCTTCCCAAAGAAAATAAAAAGCGATTAGATAAATTAGAGGAAGATAAAAGTGAAATGAATGGAATTAGAAATAGTGATTTATAAACAAAATTGAATTGAAAGGAAAATTAAATGAGAAAGTCAAAAAGAAAATAAAAATAAATTATAATATAAAAAAAAGAAATTATAAGAGAAAGTCAAGCTGATATATATTTGTTGTATTAAAGCATTACAGTTAATTTTTGGGATTGAAGTGAATCTTAGATACGAATGGACTGTTTGTGAGAAGTGATTAAATTAGAACTAAAGAATTGGTCAGCTTAAGACACTTCCAATTCTTAATTTAGAATTTATGTGTTAAGTGGAATTCGAGAAAGAGCGTTCTTTTCTATCCTACAGAAGTAAAGTATTTTATCTTGTTCTTACATGTATTCAATTGGAATCCTGTACTTATTTACTGTTTAATAAGAAGAAACAATGTCAACAGAATTAAATGGTGAAGAAAGGAAGTCACGGACTTAAATAAAAATTGTCTGTTTGAATTGTTTAAACTTCTTGCAAGACATCTAAATATTACATAAGATATTAAATGTTTACAAGTAACATTTGTATTTCATTTTAAAGCAGTACAGAAATGTCAATGATAAATCACCAGTTCATACTTTTAATGTGTTGTCATGGCAGCCGAATGTTCTTGGAATGTCAAATAAAAAGATAAGAAAGCGTGCATTTAATCATCGAAAGCCTTACTCTTTCCTGTGTAAAAAGTATCTTTTTATCATATAAATTTTCTTGCGATGACGAGAAAAATACAACTTTAAAAAATTGATCTAAAAGGTTAGAATTATCTATCATAATTGCCCCTATATGACATTTTAGAATTGTGAAAAATAATTTAAAACTTTTATTCCGTACATAATCACATCTTTTATTCAAACACTTTTCGTTATTTCTTTTCAGTTCTAAAGACAAAAAAAAAATTACAGATGAATAATAACATTGCCAATAAATTGGGTTTTTTTTCTCTCATTTGCTTTCTTTAAGTTTGAATATTCTGAACTTATAGAAAATCAGTTTCAAAAAGTTGGAAAGTACATAAATTAATTTAATTAGATTTCATTCATATTTACGCTAAAATAATAATATGAATATTTATAATAATACAAAGGAAGCTAAAAAATTCCTGATTCTAAGAATGGAAATGAAGATTTAGGATTGGGAAAAATAGAAATGTGAGATAACTCATTGTAGCATTGTCCAGTGATAATTTCTTTTCTTCTCTAAGTAGTATTTCTTGAGTATGTTCACTTCACATCCTAAGCCCTCGTTGCCATAAATTTCCCAATCTATGAGACCATATTCCCCTTTTTTGGAAAAGTAACCCCTTGTTTTGATTGATGCTTGATTTATGGTGTATGATAGGTAAACCAGGTCTCATTGATGGGGACAGCCCCAAGAAAATTGGCGATAACTCAACGTGGGAGCAATCAGATTTTGATTCTGGAAGTAAATATTACAAAATATGTTTGAGTTCCATTTTATTTGGGATATATTTCTTTCATTATTTAACTCTATAGACAACTTAAAGTCTAATTAAATAGTCAATAAGTTCAAAATTCCAAATGAAGATCAAATAGAAAAAAGACAACAGAGTTTATTGACTAGCAACATAGAATATATGTATGAAAGATAACTCTGTCTCTCTCTCAAACCCCTCTTAACTCGGTTAGTTCCAGTTTATATAGTAATAATAAAGTATTATCTTGCCAAATCACTTATTCAGATTAAAAAACTTCACGATTTTAGCAGATCCGATTCTTATTATTCAGATCAGGGTCAATTTCAGTATGAAACGATTAATTACGATTATTCACTCTAATTTACATCTATCAACTTATCTTTATCCTCCGTTTCCTTTCTCCTTCCTTTCAATTCTATTTCACTTATATATCAATCTCTCTATTCTACTTATGTATCAATCTCTCTTATTAATCGTGTTTTATTTGGGTTGGAAACAAATTGTAAATGTTTGCAATTCCCCAACTACCACACAGTCCCCGAGAATAGTGAAGAGAAAGTCACGAACATCCCGACGTCACAAACCCATACAGTACACAATGAAAATGACAACTTACCATAGATACACCATCTATCGTCAAATACCGGTACTTTTTGAACCAACCTCGTTTGCTGTACAATGACAAAACCTTTAAATGAGTAACATATTATATTTGCAACAGTTTCACGTCAGTTCTTCAGAGCAATGCAATCTCTTTTATTCACTTTATTGCTACCGTTTGACAGTTATTGTTAACTTTCACTTCAGCATACCTAAGTTCTCTCTAAGGAACTCCTAACAATGTATCAAGTATTGAAAGTGGACAAAATAGTTCAGCTAAATAATGGATTAATTAATTAAAATACATATATTAGTACATTATCAAAGCTTAAATTCGATTTGGCTACATTAAAGCTGCATTAGATGTATTATATTTGAATGACGAAAATAAACACAGATAAAATCTAATTAGAAATTGATAAACTAACTTGTTACTATCAAAACACGTTATTTAAAGCATACAAGATGTTGATTTTTCGTCTCTTATTATGTTTAAGTATATCAATATAAACTGAGGCTCTAATTTTGGTGCCCTTAGAATGAAATAGAAAAGAAGTTGTTAAAAATAAAAATAATCAAAGCAATAACAAAATCTAAAGTGAATGAAAAGACTATTTAAAGGGAAAAGTTTACACTTGTTTTTGCTATTCATATTAATGAAAAAATTTCTATTGAAATAGCAAAATTGTTTTATTTTCCACCTATATACCGCCTTTCGCATATACATTAACCAAATGAATAAATTTATGTTAATACAATTTTTATAGCGCCAAATGTGCTAATGTTCTGCAACATTTTTCTCTGTCAAGAGCACCAAAATGATTATTCTCTCTCTCTCTCTCTCTCTCTCTCTCTCTATATATATATATATATATATATATATATATATATATATATATTTGAGAACGTTTTAAAAAAGTGCTTGTTCCTTATAACAGATGGCTTTGGTAAGGCACGTTAACATTACCATTACATGCTATGGTCTGTCGAACGGCGCTAAAACAAATATGACACTGATTCATAGATTAGTTTTGATTTGCTGTCAAATCAAAATTTGATTCCTGCCGCGGCGAGTTGTCGTCATCTTCGTCAAGTTATTACCCCCGATGAAACCTGGATTCCTCATCGCACATCGGAAACCAAGAAATAATCAAAACAATGGGTTGCTTCCTGTGAATCTGCTCCAAAAGAGGCAAATACAGGTAAATGTGATGGGGGTGGGTTCAGGATGAGAAAGGCGTTTTACTAATGGACATCTTAAAAGTGGAAAAGCGATCACAAAACAATACTACACACAGTAACTGACTCCAATCCCATTTCCAATTCCTAACACGGTTACTTTTTGAACCACCTTTGTATTAGAATTAAAATAAATCAAATTTTGTTTGGAAGAATATTTTAAAAAAAGTAATTAAACTTTTCTCCTGATTTTTATTGCTTGAATATTAATTTTATTTCTTTATATACACATCAAGAGAATAACTGTAGTTTAGTTTGATGAGAAAAACCTGCGTACGTCATATCATTATAAAAAAGTTTCATCACAAATTAGAACATGTTAAGACATATCCAATACATCACGCAAATTTAAAACTGTTCTCAGTATTTTCGCTTTATAAAGACCTCTCAGTTTTGTGTTTTGTTTTCCCTCGAGGTTTGAACTGTGTTCGTAACTATGCCAACAAAGTGTGGTTGGCGCAATTCATCACAAAGATCACTTACCATGGAAAAAAAATCTCTAGGGCATAGAAAATAAATTTGACTTATACAT
This sequence comes from Nephila pilipes, assembly GCA_019974015.1. NCBI lineage: Eukaryota > Metazoa > Arthropoda > Arachnida > Araneae > Nephilidae > Nephila > Nephila pilipes. The sequence goes on from BMAW01126575.1 coordinate 940,409, forward strand.
GTTCCATCAAAGGAGCTCTATAAAAAGATTAAGTGTTTTTCGCTTGCTTTATACTATCACGAATAAAAGTGTCATAAGTTGATGTTGACACACCTGTTATAGAAGCAATAGTGTAAAAATTTGCTTTCTAAAATATGCCTCCTATTTTTAATTGCTTAAAACTAGATCAGATATTCAGTCAAATACTCTTGCTACATTAAAACTGTTTTGAATAAGAAGATATTTGCATGTTTTCATAAATTAGCATCTGTCTCATATATAAAATAATATAGTTATAAGTGCTAGATCAGATTTAGTAAAAAACATATTTTATTCATTACACTTTCTGTTACATTACAGTACTTTCAAAAAAGCATCAACATTTTGTTTACACTTATTTCGTGAGTAATATTACAAATTATCAAACTTCAATTACTTTTCATATCATTCGACTTTTTGAACATTTTTTAAATTAAATATCTGCTTAAGTGTGAGATTGCAGGTAAATTTAGTAGCACATATCAGGCCGGCCATCTATGGGGTGCGGCGGATGGTACGTACCGCGGCCCCATGATTGAGGGGATCCCAACATGATCAAGAACTAAAATAATGTTCACACAGGAAAACTTGACAATATTCCTATCATTGTCAGTATGACGTAAAGTTCGTTTTATCGTAATAAAAACATTATTATTGTAGTAGATCAATAAATTTCGACAATCATCTCTCTCAAACTAATTCCTGATTATGCGAATAATTAGATTTTGTTATTTGATTCGGAGAACTCCCGAGTATCAACACCTAAACTGATCTTTTTAGTCAAGCATATGTGCAGATCACTTAAACACACTTGCTATATTAAGCATCGAGAAAGAAATCGCAATAAATTGTAATTTTTCTGAAGTAATTAATGTTTTAACGGAAACAAAATCTCGCATTAAATGAACATGTATTAGTAATATATGTTCATGTTTGTAATTTTTTTTCCTTTACAAAAACATTTAGGACTCCAAATGGTTTCTTGTATCTATGTCTCTTTATAGAGAAGGCAGACTCTGAGTACATAAAACTAAAATTCACATGCATCGACGGTAATTTACCAATTAATGTTTCCAAGAAGAATGGGAAGAACATTCCCTACTATAAATTCATAAATAGAATTTGAGTTGAATCGATTTCGAATTGTTCCGAAATTGTTGAAATTTGAATTCTTTTTGTCTCAAATTTCCACACTTGTACTACATCTCATTTGATTACATACATTTGATACTTACCTTGTATCGACTTAAACTAGAATTAAGCAGAAAACCAAAATGAGTTCGACATTATTATTTCCACATTCTCCAAATACTATTTCATATTTAGTCAAAATTCTGTGAAATGAACTTTGATTTTCCTGCGCAACAACACTGGATAAAATAAGAATATTTCTGCAGATGTTTCTATTAAGATTATTTCTACATTTAGTGTTATTTGAAAACTAGCTTTTCTCTTTTATCATTTGAATTACTTTTCAAGTAAGAAGATAATTTAGAAAGCTCGATATCGTATACTTTTCAATTTTTTTAATGAATCCATGTAAATCCTGGTTTAATAAACTATGCAAAAAATGCTTCAAAAAATGAATTAGGCTATCAGTTTTTTTAAAGTTTCACATTCATTCATAATTTTGTGAGCAATTTTATCTAAAAACTCCTCGCAAAATTATTTCTATTTTATTTTAATTGATATTTAAATTTTCGATTATAATCATATGAATAGAATTATTTAATGATTTTTTGTGCATCGGGTTATTTTACTCTGGAATAATTTCGAGTAATAATGATTTTATTCTTTTAATTAACTATGGGTTTTCTTTCCAACAGAATTGCACTAACAATTTATACAACTTAAATAATAATGAGCACTAATTTTAACAACGAAAAAACCTATGAATATAATTATTTAACAATTTTAATCATTTTCCTGTGAATCGAATTATTTTATTTTAGATTAATTATGAGTAATAATGGTCTTATCTTAAGCTAGCTATTAATTTGCGATTCCATTGGATTAAATTAATAAACCCCATAATTTTTTTTTAAAAATGTGAACAATTATTGTAACTGAGAGTTATAAAAAGAATTTCAAACCGAACATATATGACTGAATAAAATGAGTTCCCGAAGAATGTCTGTCGTCCAAGTGACTGCATAATGCAATTAAGCGTATCAGCTAGCAAGAATCCTTTCAAAAACAGTTATTCAGATCCGTCTTCTTTCTTTACCGAGTCGAATATTTCTTTTTCTGGTGTGTTTGGTGAGCGAAACTTGTTCGAAGCTTGTTTGATTCAGAGTTGTTTGAATGGATAGCCGATATTTCCATGGATACACGTAACTACTTGCCTTTATCTTTATGGATACACTTGTTCCGTTCCAACAGAAACATTAAAGATAAGTGCCCTTTTAAAATTGAGTCTTTTTACTCGCTAAAGACGAGACAAAATGGTTTTTTTAAAGCGTAACTCTAAAGGCTTTTGTTTTTTGTAATGAATCGTCAGATATTCTAATTAATTTATTAAATTTTTTGCTAACGCTTGTCTAAAGCATTCTAATAATACATATGTAATTTTAAAGTATTCTTTTTACATAATTATACGTTTTTCAGCTGGACTTTATATGGCTTTTTCAGTAAAACTTACAAAAAACGTTGTTTATAAACATAAAATTTAAGTGATAGCAGATATTTTTAAGTTAAAGAATTAATTTATTACGTTATTTTATCATTTATTTGTTACTTGGTACCTTTCACATTTAATTTTCATAATTTTACTTGTTTGTGTTTGATTTTAATGCAATTAAATGTATTTTTATCTGCTTTGCTATTAGTTTGCTTATCTCTTCTTTTTGTTTGTTTATTTATAAAAAAAAACACATGCCTCCAGAATTAATTAATTAATCTTTGAAGTTCCCCATCGTTGTCCCAAACTGGCTCGATGTTTACGACTTACAATATCGATAAGTTGTATTTAATGGAAATTATCGTAATCATGGCAGCCGCAGCATTCACAATCTCTTACTCGGCTACCGCAAAATCAAGTCAGAAAAACTCAAAGAAATCGGCGAAAGTGAGCCCTGCAGAAAACACTAGATTTGAAAAAATTCGCAGTTGGCTGCCGAGGAAAAAGAAACGGAATAGAAGTGCTTCCACGGAAACAATTATAACGAAAGATACTGAAGAGAATGCTGAGAATAGTATTACTAAAACGGTGCGTGATTTCTCTTCAAAGATATGTATTTATTCTGCTATATAAAACATAATCCATTCCGCATCGAGTTGAATTATCGATAGTACTATCGATACTTCATGGAAGATATTCATAATATGTATATTTTTTCCTCTCTCTCTCTCATTGCTTATATAAACTTCTTTCCTAAATCCTTACTTAATAAACATTGCTATCGATCAACCAAAAAAATTAAGAATTCAGCTGTCGGTATTATTCCAATAGTGCAATTATCGATATTACTCCAATAGTTCCATTATCGATATTATTCCAATAGTGCAATTATCGATATTATTCCAATAGCTCCATTATCGATATTATTCCAATAGCTCCCTTATCGATATTATTTCTGATAATTCAACTCTCGATAATTCTCGTATTGTTGATAATCAAACAACAGATAGCACTCTATCAATTGTATTATTAAAAATTTCGATTATTTATCATAGTATATTACCTATAGATCTCGCTGTTTTAAAGATGTTTAAGTAGTTATTGTAAAATTATTTAAATGGATTGTGTAAGACTAAGATACAGTAAATTGAAATTCAATAAAATTGGAATAAAATAAATGATTTATCCACATTGGAATAAAATAAATGATTTAAAGCATGTTACGAAAGAGAAAAAAAATTATTGAATTTTATACTTATACGATTTGAAATATTGCTAAGTATAGGCAACAAACCTAATTCATGGATATTCTCAAGTTTATTATTGAATCCATTTAATTGAATATTTACCTAATTATTGTAATTCTATTAAAAACTCCTCAGATATTTTTTAAATACTTAACAGAGAATTCTGATAATGTATATTTAAGACATAAAATCTCAGAAGTATATTTTTACTTGCCTCTTTATAATGTCACATATACAAATGTTCTTAATCATCATAAAGCAAGCGGTCATCTTTGTGAATTAAACACCTTTTGATCCTATTTGGGAGGTATGATTCCAATGACCGGTCATTCTAAATATCCGGCTAGTTTGTGATAAGAATAGATTTAACAGACTTAATGGAAAATTAAATTATTCGGATTGCTAGAAAATGATTTAAAATCCATTCAAATGCTTTCTAAAACGCTTAAAAGCCAAGGATACTTATTATGCCTTACATAGAATCTTAATGAAAATTATTATAAATGAAGATAAATAAGATTATTTGATAAATTTAATAAAAAGGAATATTTATTTGATTTCCATGAGGCAAACAAATATTATTAGAACACATTCGATGTTATTCAGTACTGATATGTGTTATACATAACGTTGAATCTTATTTTTTTTCTAAACGGGTATAAAAAAAAACTCCTTTTCATGATACAGCGGTGTACTAAAACTTTAGAAAATAATTTCAGTTCCAGGTAGTTAAATACTCAGTGTGTTATCCTTTTTTATCTTTTAACAAAATATCTGGGAGCATCAGTTAACGAATGAGAATCTAGTATTATTAGAGAATTTAAACTGTATATTGCAGGATATTACAAGAGGGAGACAGAAGTATAAGACATTTTGTAAAAATACCGATATCTTACTTGGAACAAAAAATATCCTACCTCCATTCTTAAAAAAAAATACCCACCACGATTTTAAATTAAACAATATTAGAAAAAATTTCCTTCAAAGTTGTCCCTTTGGGCTTCAACACACTCCCCCTCCTCGACGTCAACGATTCTAGCGGGAGTATTGCATGAAAGTCTCTTTTGAAATCGCTCGCTCTCGACTGAAATCTGGTTCCTTTCTGCTTAGTTCTATGGTTTCAAATTCATTTCTACTTGAAAATTACTATGCTTTAATGAGAGTTTAATGCAATAATGTTATTCAAGTTCTTATATCATTTTGTCGAAAACAAAAATTCGCCGGCGATTATTACACTTCCTCAATCGTCAGGGGTCTGCTGATGACTAACAGATTCTGCACGTAGAAAAAAGTTCAGGCATATGTGCTAGGATCTTTTGCACATGTTCTCTCTTCTTACTCTACTACATACTAGCTGCTTTCGCAGATCGCCGTTGCGTCATAACTTCATTGGTGTGCATGCACATATAAATAATTAAATATACAGATAATTAGTCCTAGAAATTTGGTATTTTTTCTTCTCTTTTTTTAATTTAACTGAAACTGTTATTTACATTATTCCAAGAGAATAACTAAGTTACTAACCAAGTCAGAGGCTGCCAAACATAATATATTTGATTTGAGTCTTTCCCTGACGTATGTGTTTGTATAGTATATTTAGTTTGTACTGCTCTACTCTTATTTCATTCACTTTCAATTACAATTTGCAATTAAGACCCATTAAATTGTCTGAAATATTTTTAAAACTATCTTGAAATGTCTCCGTCAGTCATGGATATGTGATTAATTTTAATTTTAAACCAATTTACGACAAATGTGCATTTCTTATTGAGTTATACGTGACTAAATAAGTGGGGAGAGAGGCTATCTTCGACTATTACCAAAGGGGGGGGACAGTATTCGAGTCGCAAACTCGCGGCCGGCGTTGTTTTCAACGAAGTGTGGTTTCGTTTCCTGATACCTCCAAATACCTGCTGTGTTGTAAAGCTGACGCACTTAAAATCTGTTAATTTAATTAATTAATTAGTCCAGCTCCTTCTATTGGCGTAGTGTGGAAGTTTGAAGAAGGTGCTACCTCTAGCGTCTTCCTCGTCACCTGATCGAGGTTCAAAATGACGAGGTCCGCTACAATTAGCTCTCGTGTTGCTTCTGGGTGCGATTGAGTCAATTTGTTGCCTAAGATCCTGAAACAAACTCAGAATATATTTTCAGATAGAAAAACGTCTCCATTTTCTTGTAAATTCGGGTTGTCAATACACATATTTATTCATTAGGCTGCGTCGTCTTTAAAATTAAGAAAATTCAAAATAAATCCGTAATTTTTCCGTTTAACATGTAATGTGAAAAACCCACTTAGAAAATTAAAATAGAGGAAATGAAATACAGAACATATTTTGTAACGCACCTAGATTACTTCCTGGACCCATTTGATTCATTATTGTTTAATAAATCACTCACAAAACAAAATAATCAATGATTAATAAATTCGAACATTGGGAGAACTAGTTTAGTTTTATTCGAATCTTAGAATATCCAAAGAACACAATATACTCGATATCACATCTGTGAATGTTGGCTCCTACTCAAGTTCAAACCTAAAGATTAATAATATAAATATTTTACCTATCTTTCAATTACCAATAATAATAGTTAGTAATAACACTTGCGTGGTGGGTTCGACTTGCTCTCCGTATACATTCACTAACACACATTCACTAACTTCGATTGTTATTCTCTTCACTCAAACAATATTTTGGAAATAAGAACCTTTGGAGAGAAGTAGGTCTTTAAGCCTGTTACATTTTTATACCAAAAAAAAAAAAGAAATAAGACATAAATAAGGAGAAATGTAAAATATGTTACTCTTTAAAGCACTACTTCTCATCTGAGATCCGCACAGCCCCGGAGTTACATGAAAAGTTCAAATATGCAATTGAAAATTATTTCAAAAGATAAGTCAATAAAATATAAAGTAATTTTTTAAAGAGATTGTAATCAGAAAACCTGAAAAACAATTAAATTTTTCAGTTATATAAGTGATATGGTAAACTTCATACTTTCCTAACAGTTCGGAAAAAAATGACATCAAATACTAGACCGAGAAATGTAGAAGATCCAAACAAACTGAAACGTAATAATTGTCAGGGGAAGGTTCATTTGTAATTATTCTGAATCAAAGAGGATACCCATGTCTAGAAACTCCTTAAAGGCTTATCTTCTTTAGGTAGGTACGAGAATCATGACCCGATGCCCCCTAGTGGTCTTTTTCTTTCCCATGAAGTTTAATGTTTTTGATAAACATGGATGACGCGACCCCGAGATGTTCTAAAATCTACAATCTTCGGATAATTTGCATGGTTATCATTTTTGTTGTACTCTTATTTACAAGGCCAAAAGGGATTCCCCTCTCTGGTTAATTATTAAGGCACATTAACCCTTTCAGGGGCACTATTTGCACAGTGCAAACGCATTTTTTCGCGTTTGTAGTGTGCAAACTAGGCCCGTTCATGTTTGAACTGTGCAAAAAACCCTTTCAGAACAGGGACTGCAAATTTTTTAATTGTATTTTCTTTCGTGATCAATATACCTCCCTTGCATATATATCTTTTTAAAAATATATAATAATACTGCCCCCTCAAAGGGTATCAACTTTGTCGTCTTTGTTGATGACATCCCGGAAAGTGTAACACTTTCTCTGTTTTAAAATATACCATACCAAGAAAACTTATTAAATTAATTTGATAAAGATGTCCCATTTTTATGTAATTATTTTGTAGCATTATCTTTCGAAAATTAATATAAAAAAAATATGCGATTTTGGATCAAGTGATTGAAGTAATCCCCCGTTTCTCTTGCAGGTGCTGTCCCTGGGAGCTGACGTGCTGCCCGAGTACAAATTAAAGAAACCAACAGTCCACAAATGGACCATCCTCCACTACTCGCCCTTCAAGGCGGTTTGGGATTGGATCATCCTGCTGCTGGTCATGTACACGGCCATCTTCACGCCTTACGTGGCCGCCTTTCTTCTCAGCGAGGAGAAGGCGGACAAGCGCAACAAAAAGTACGGCGACGACCCCATAGTGGTGATCGACCTGCTGGTCGACGTCATGTTCATCATCGACATCATCATCAACTTCCGAACCACGTACGTCAACTCCAACGACGAGGTGATTAGCCACCCCGGCAAGATTGCCGTCCATTACCTCCGGGGATGGTTCATCATCGATGTCGTGGCAGCCATACCCTTCGACCTACTCTTCCTTGGATCGGAAACAGACGAGGTTTGGATATGTCCCTTTTATTTCTCAATATCTTCCCCTTGGTCAGGCTCTTTTTTTTTTTTTTTTTTAATACGCAGTGCAAAAGTTCAGCATTGATCGTCGAGTGGATTTTTTTCTTTCTGCCTTTTTTTTTAATTTTGTTATTATTTATTTTATTATTATTCAATTTTTATATAATCATTATTGTTATTCTATTATTACTAATGTTCCATTATTATTCTATTGTATTATTTTTCCACTACTTATTCTATTATTATTTTTCTGTTATTATTATTCCATTATTATTATTCTATTATTATTCTTCCATTATTATTATTCCATTATTATTATTCCATTATTATTCTCCTA
>BMAW01126575.1:951115-1020129 GCA_019974015.1 Nephila pilipes
ACAATTAATTACTAATAAAATTATAACAATTAATTACTAATAAAATTGCTAAAATTAATTACATTTAAATCTGCATTTACAGAAGTTAATTTGCAAATATTTGAAACATTTATTTACTGAACTGCTTTTAAATTTCGTTACAATCTTTAAAATAATATCTGTCAGCAGTTATGCATAGTTAAGTAAAATTTTGTAAGCTGTGCTGCGAATTTTTTTTTTCTGTAACCAGTGTTTTTACAATAAGCAGAGTACTTGATTACAACAAGCTCTAGCATATGCTTTGCTCTTTTTGTCTAAAAAGGGAAACGATGGCTGCGCTAATCTTTTTTTTTATTATTATTACTATTAAATAGCGGCTCATATATAATTTTGATTGCATATGCAATAAGTTTTTCCGCAATATTTATTCTAAAGGTCCAAACAACTTAAAATAAGCCATTAATGTCACAGTCTCTTTTGCAGTTACTGTTGCCAAATCTATCATGTGAATTATTTCTTTTATCATCCCTTTCTCAATCCTTGTTTTTATTCTGTAATAGCTAATATTTTCCATGTAAAAGTTCGTTCAAGTTTTTTTTCTCTTTTCGCCGCTTCTTTCTGAGGTATTTCTGTTATGCTAACTTCCGTGGCCATTTGTTCATCAGATTTATTCACATCAGAAAGTTGATTATTAAGTACACTAAGAAGTAGATCATTAACGTCATCCCCCCCCTAATTTTCAATTTTCATTATTTGTAATTAAATCTAACGCTTTTAATGTTATCAATACTTTAAAATATTAAAATTTGTATGACAATTATGTTTGTTTATCCTTTTAAAGTCTTAAAAAATTCTAATTTTTAAATAAAATCATTGTTAATAAAAGCAAAACATAATTTCTACTAGAATATCTAGAGAGTAAACTTTAATAACACAAATGATAAATTAAGATCCAATATTCATTATAATGGGTGTCTTTAAAAACAAGTTAAATCAACAAACAATAACGGTATATTTTTTTCCTTATTTATTATTAATTTCATAAAACAGGAGATAAAACTACAATAAATATCTTACAACATTTCTAAACACTAATGACATGTATATAAAAATAGAAACTTACACGAGAACACGAAATTCCTTACTGACCCGAACACTTTACGATACTATAAGCAAACAAACTGTTGTTGCTAGATTTCAAATGCTGAAAAGTAAAATTTAGTTCATCCCTCATGATGCCTCTCCAGTTCTAGCCTGTTACAATAAAACCTATCGCAATAGAAGTTAAAACTAAAACATCAATTTTAATGCATAATAGATCTCAGGAGGATGTCATGTGTCACTACCACATTTCTTAAGTCTTTGCTTTAAAATATGTATTTTTCTGTTAAATATTTTAGAAACCTATTCTAATTATAAATATACTATTAAAGATAAATTCATGATTAGAGAATTATAGACTCGTTGCTTACCAGAACATTTTACTTTTAACAATCACAACTTTATATTTGAATTTTTCTCTTAAAAAATCAGTTTATGATATACTTTTTCATGGATTTTTCAATTTTTTCTTAAATCGTAGAAGCATGTTAGATTTAAGAGTGTAATGAGTTTCCTTATAATAGTGTTTTTAATATTTCAAATGCACTTTTTATTTGTCTTGTGAATTTTATAAATTTTTTATATTGTATGATATCTTTAAGTGATTTGTTACATATATATAATGTAATTTTCTAAAAGCAGCATGTTTATGCACTCAATGGCTCCAAAAGTCTTACAAAATTATAATCCGTTATATTAAGATCTGAAATCTATTAAGTCTTTTGAGCCAGACAGCTTAATAAAATATCATTAATAGTTAAATTATTCAATTCGCAATTACATTTACATAAATTCCTTTTTTCTTTAAAAAAAAAAGTTTTATTACATTCTGATATTAAAAATATCGATAAATACGTGTTTGTTTCTGCTGTGTATCAAACTACACTCCGTAAAGCAACATGGTCAACACTCTGGTTATAATAAGCTTTAATTTAAAGAGAATCTACAATCCGTGAAAAATAAGTGTATAATGAAGTATTCAAATTCGTATGATTATGAAGTTAATGGTTCTTTAAGAACAGAAATTAAATTAACATACAAAGTTGTTCTTATTCATAGAATTGTTCCACCGATTTCTGACTTTTAATTAATTTCTTTAAGATTTTCCTTCTATAGAGTCATTCAAAAACAGAAAGAACTTACTTATTTTTTTAAATTCTACAATCAATTAGGAATCAATATATTCCGAATTTGAAAATCACACATGCGCCTGCAAGTTTGTTATCAATCTCGTCTTACTAAATCTAGAAAAACTGCAACTTAAATTCCAACAATAATAAACAGAATTAAAGATATGGACACAAATACGATTAGAATTATCTGATTCTTTCTTAGTATATAAAGAATAAAAACCATTCCTTTCTCTCAAAAAAAGAAGAAAAAGAATGCTACAAAAGCTTTTTCTCTTTGTCAGTTGAATTAAAACTAATTGAGAGAAAAGTGACAATGAAAATTAACTTTATATTTTTTTATTATACCAAATAAAATTAAATCTAAGATACTGAAGCACTTTTAAAAGCTAGATACTTTTTATATTCAGTTACAAATAATATTAATCTATCGAAAAAAATATTTGCTCTCTATTAAACATAACAATATTTTTTCAATCTGAACGCGGCTACTATTTTCTAAAATTTACTACTTTCTTAAAAAAAAACTAATGAATATTTTATTTCGATTCTTCCATTATCTACGTAGTATGACTATCAGTTATAATTAAAACAAATAAAAAGTATATGAAAAAAAGGGTTTTAAATCCTCAATAAAACTTTAATTGGTACAAAAAAATTAATCAGTATTGTTTTTATCAAGAATCGATACTATAAATAATTCAAAATAAGAATTTTGAAAACTTTTACTTATTATCTTAAAATAAAGAAAAAGTGGATAAATCTGAAACGAATCTTAACTGAAACCTGAACCAATGAAAATGTTGGATACAAAAAAAAAATGTGATCCAACCATTGATTGTGTTGTTAAAGATGCTGCTTTTAACTGCATTTACTTTTTTTCAATACTCTACTTATATTTCTGCATATCTTACATGCAATTTCACTTAAGTCTTACTGCTAGGTCCTGTACAACTCACATACGCTGCATTGGTCGGAGGAGGACACAGGGCCAATATAAGTCGAATCATTTTCCTATGTGGTAGGCGGGGCAGTGATTTGACAAATAAAAACCCTTGAGTCCTCCAAAGACCCTGCATGGTCGCCCTATTTTTAAAAACCTTCAGCCCCAGTAGAAGCTTCGTTATTTTCTTTAGAATAAAGACTTAAAGATTTAAAAAATATGTTTAATATTTATTAAAATTACATTTTATACTCCTCGTTTCTGCTTCCGCTGCTACCTTCACCACGTGCGTGCCTCTTACTTTGTTTTATTTTCTTGTTGTATCTATTTTTGCATGTTATAAGCACGTTTTGCATGAAACACTGGCACCCAAAAAAAGAATAAAGGAAATTATGTTATTGAAATCAATGATGTTTGCTTCTGCTTTGTATGTACCAATATGTTAGTATGTAATTATAAAAGGCCACAACAAATTCAAATTTAACATTTAGCGAATAAAAAATATTTTGTAAAGTAAAAAATATATCCGCAAGACTTTGTAATGATATTTATAAAAAATTTAATAAACCACACCTCAAATTGGGCACTGTTTCAATAAATTCAAAAAATATTTTGAAGAAAATTATGATTAATTATGTTTAAGATTATGAAATATCTGAATGGCAAAATATATTTCACTTAATTAGTATTTCGAGTGTAACTATTTCAATATTAATGCTTTCAAAAAAAATGTAACGTTCAATACAATCCAATTATTTTATTTATGAAGAATAAAATTTTAAAGAATTTAAACTATTAGTAATTTTAAAATGTTTTAATTTAACAAAATCTATAATCTTATCAAAATTATAAATTTTGCATAGATATAACAATAAAATAACTTATTTTAATAAAATTTCACAAAGTAAAATGTTACTATTTTTCAAACTTAACATTTATAATTGGGTTTATATCAATGAAAATTCATCAAAAAATGTTAAAGTAAACTATAATTTATTCAAAATTTCACGTATTTATACTGAAAACTGAAATTTATAGCTTTAGAAATAAAATAATGAGAGCAGACATTGATACAAATTACCCATACTATGTTATTTAATTTATATCGTTATGAAAAGAAATTCAGCATAATTTTTTTCTCTTAATTTTAGATTAATTTCTTTTGCATTTATCTTTAGGATCCAATCTTTAAATTCAATGTCTTAATTTTTAGCTTAAATATAGACTATAAGCTCTAAATCCCGAATACTTTCTTAAATCAAGTTACTTATAATATGTGAAGTTTTTATTTATTTATTTATTTATTTGAGATATTTAAACTTATACTTCATACTGAAGAAATAAACAAAAGATTCATTTCGATTATTTCGTTGCTTCAACTAGAAACATTTCGGACTTTTAAATTGCTTTTAATGGCCTTTAATCCCTTATTATTCTTTTCACACCTTCCGCAATGTAACCGTTCTTATTTATTATTTGTAACAAAATGAATATTTTTTTTTAAATTTTTATGTGGCACTTGATGTATGTAAACTTCGATGTTGCTGAGAATGCAAAGCTATGTTAAAGGTATAAATAGTTTTGAATGTGTTATTAGTCATTAAGCTATATTTTTGTTCATGGATCCTTCTAGAAATAACTTCGTCAATGTTCATAGCATAGAAATAAAAATTGAAACTTGTGTAAAGAGAAAGAAAAGGGCTTTCAGATATAGCAATTATTCTTAAAGTACTTTTAAACTGTGCGCCAATTTACAAAATTACAGTTATATTTGATATTTTTAGTTCCTAAAAATATGCGTGATTGTTTTTCTAATCTTTAAATAAATTTTTTAAAAGATTTAAAAAAAATGAATCAGAATAAATCGCCAAAAAATGGCAACCAAACGATCAAAAGAAAGTTCTCTGAGAATAAATAAATAAAAATAAAGCTTGTATTTCAAAAAATTTTCTTCTAGTTCAGGAGCATATCTTATCTATATTTATATTTATCTCAGTTTCATTTACATAAAAGCATAAATATAAATAGAAAAGTGTTTAGTCTTTATCCACGTCATTAAGTTTAACTTTTGTAATCTAATTATGATAATATTTCTTAAAATTATATGCCGTCAAGATTTATTTTCATTGAAGCATTGCTTTCTTAAAAAAATATTAGCTCAACATACATACATTTAGCACAATTTTCTCTCAAAAGATTTTTAGAGATATATATAAATATCACATTTCAAAGATATTTAAAAAAATTTATTAGTTCCTGAAAATTTAGAATTAATTCGCTAAATAAAACTCAAAACAAAAATTTTAATATAGATCGAGTTTCAAAAATAATATACATATAATAATTATCATGGTAGCTGATATAAAACAAAAATTTGGTATTCGTATTTTTCTTAAAATCTCCTCAAATGCCATTTATTACTTCACAAATGTGAAAACGAATACAATGTACCTTAATTTCTACTGTGTGAACCTTACTTGACGAAATCAAATAAACGTTCTATTACCGTTTCTAAAAGCTTGCTTTTGCGTGAATTCTGCATGTATACTTCTTTAATTTTGGCTCTATCCACCTTTTCCACACTGTATTATTGTAACCTCCTTCCTGCATGTCTGTATTATGTGTTATTGGATGATGTGTTCGATATATGTGCGTTGCGATGTTGTACCAAAAGAGGCTCGTGGCCAAAGTGGCGTGGAGGCTGTCACGAAGAGCAAGTCGCAGTGTGATGTTCTTTACCCCAGAGTCAGTGGATCCTACCTAATGCCATAGCGCCTAACACCACTCGCAATGGGAGAAACCATTCAGACAAAAGGGTGTGACGTCTTTTACCATAACAAATTCAAAACATAAGCCATACTTATATAAGACACTTAAACCTCACACAAACCTAACTAGTTCCACTGGGATATGATGATTTTTGAATAACTGATTAATACATCCGTAATGTTGTAAAATGAAGTAAATGCTTTTATAAAACTTAGGCGGTGATCAGAAATGTGACAACAAATGGTTATAATATCCTCGATCTTAAGATCTAAGCTTCTAGCTGATTTCCAAAAAGTTATTTTTTCAGAAATTATGAAATAGATAAATTATTCAATGTAACATTACTGCTGTATTTTTCATTTGATGTCCCGTTCTGGCCACCGGCTAAGCATATACGTGAGGATCTCGTACTTTAAGCCTCAAGGTTCCGAATGAAGAGAAAAAAGTTTTTTTTATAGCCAATATGACTTTAAACTATATTTTATCAAAAGTAATTATCCAATTGACTTGGTAATTGAGAAAATCAATTTAAAATTTGGAAATTTGATCTTAAATCAATAAAATTAGAGACTCTGCCAAAATTCCATTTAACAAATAATTAAAAGACAGTGATAAAGTTTAAAAGATAACAATTTCTGGAATATTTTCAATGGTTTGCGAGAAATTTTAATTTTAATTTAGCTAACTTAGCTAACTTACGTATTAAAGTGTTTGTCCTTTGCTGAATGATTGCAAATGACTGTACAAAATATTGATCCAAGCATAATAGCTCCCAAAGAATGTTTTAAATGTGATGTACCTTAAGAAATTTTAGTTCTGATTCATACTTATTGAGAAAACATTTCAAGATTTGATTTCTTAATTTCTGGAATTTCTCATATATCTGGGGGAAAGCAGTTTTTTTCTGAATTATTTGAAGAAAAACTATAATTTAAGTATCCAATCGAAGTCTTAATCTGCTGTTTTTATCTTGCTAAATCAATTTTAAGAATAACAAAAGACAGACATATACCTATCGGAACCATTTCCAAGATGACTTCTTAGAATGGCAAGTAAAAATTTTTCTTCAAAATAATTATTGACAACATAGTCGGTACTAATATTCGAGTGGTTTTCTGGATAACTTTGTAGTTAAAAAAAAAAGCTAAAATAAATCGTTTATAAGACTTATGAATGTCCTAAAGTTTGATATTTATTCTCTTGAGTGTAGACAATTCCAGAAATATACTTAAGAGTCCAGTCTAAAATCCTCTCCGTCATCTATTAGATAAGGAATCGTAAATACATCATATTTTATATTAAATTAATTCTTGGAAAGAAATATTGATCCTTCACAAACACATATTCTCTTCTCTGTTATATTAATCTCTTCTCTGTTATAATGTTAACAAAAAAAAAGTCAGACCTGTAAGTTCTTTCAAAGGATACATGTATATGCTACAGTAAATTTGAGGCACAGATTGAATTCAAATCTCATCCTTTCACTTTTGGCTTTCTCAGTCGATTAAGTGGCAAATATTTAAGTAAGCAACAAACTGTGTGTTGAGCAGTGTCTTTTTAGAATTAAAGCCTTCAGATCGGAGCCTCGGGGCTTAGAAAGCGACAGGTCCCAACTACTGTAGTATCCATCCCGTCCCCCTCTCTTCGAATTACTCTGAGTTTGTCACTTCCTACAGACGACGACGTTGATTGGTCTCTTGAAGACCGCTCGCCTCCTGCGGCTGGTGAGGGTCGCCCGCAAAATCGACCGCTACTCGGAGTATGGGGCCGCAGTGCTCTTGCTTCTCGTGGCTGCTTTCGCGCTCATTGCTCATTGGTTGGCTTGCATCTGGTACGCAATCGGCAACGCCGAGCGTCCTTTCCTAGTGAACAAGATTGGCTGGCTGGATGCCTTGGCGAGAGACACGGAGCAGCATTACAACAACAGCCACGGAGGGCCATCCATCAAGTCCAAGTATGTGACGGCCCTCTACTTTACATTCACCAGCCTTACTAGCGTTGGATTCGGTAATGTGGCTCCAAACACTAACATGGAGAAGGTGTTCGCCATCATTGTCATGCTGGTGGGATGTAAGTAACTCCTCTCTTTTATTTTTAACTATTAGCTAGTATATTTAGACTCCTTTGAAAACAGTTCTATAGATCGACCATCGCGTTAAGAGTTTTGGCTCCACCCCCATTATATGACATACGACTTTTCTAAGCTAACACTGTATGCTGTTTTTTCTCCTTTACTAGAATGCAATTTGTAATTCTTTTCAGCAAGGGAGGAAACGCCAAATGGCCGGATAACAGATTTTGCCTTTGGCAGGCAAAATGGAGTGTTCTCTATCTCTCCCTGTAAATAAATAAGCTCATTTTATCGAAAATATGGAGCCAAGAATCTTCTCGTCTCGGTTGATCTATAAATGGCCAAACGTCTTTAATGTATTTAAATGATAAATAAGAACTACTATAACTGGATTTCCAGGCGCGAACCTCTTACTGCTTAAAGCTTGACTGATCAATATCTAGAGAATGGAAAACTGAAAAATCAATGCCTTGAGAATGGTGGAAACCATGAAATGAATCGTTTTCCAATAATGTCGGGGTCGTGTCACTCTCCTGATACTTCTAGTAAATTTACTTTTCGGGTAGATTGGATGCATCGAACAAACATTAGCAGCACTTAAAGTGGGATCTATATTTTAAAGATCACCTTGGTAATCTTTTTAGTTATAGGTTGGAACTTGCTTGTACCGAAAGCAAATAATAATTAGAAATCAAGAAACAAGAGATTCGTGTGTTAGCACTAACGATTAAAATTAGTTGTTAGTATGTCCTGGTAGTATCTAAATTTAGCAAGACCTGAACAATCTATTTCTGTTATGAAGTGAATTACTGAAAATAATTATTCAAGTAGCAACATAATCATTTGGTTTTTCAAATAATATTTAATTTGGTACAATACATCTAAAAAACATACATTTCGCGTCACAAATATCAAGAGCACACATAAATACATTTATAGAGAACGCGTACAGTTTCAGTTTCAGCTGTATATACAATGACAGAGAAATTCCACAGACTCCAAGGGCAGTCCGTTCACTTCATTTCGTTTTCATACATTGATTACTTCTTCAGTCAACGTCCATAACATGCTGAAAACCTCTATTCTCGTCCGACCTTTGTCCTCTTCTGTCACCAAAGTGAAGCATCATCGACCATGGTCAATTCCTGGGACGGTAACCTACTGGGAACACTAAGTGCTGAATTTGTTAAAACAAAAAATTTATTACTAAACTTTAACGTTATCCCTTAAACTAATTTCAAAATTTTTCTATGCTTCTCGAACTAAGTACCATATGTCTTCACTAATCATAGTTTTCTTGTCAAAATTCAGAAACGCTTTGACTTTATTCTGGCGAATCTTTCACTTCAATAGCTACATTTGATTCTTGCGGCATCTTACAATTTTTCTAAATCCAAGTCCACATAATATTGAAATTCAAAACTTGAAATTTCATGGCCGAAGGGTTCCAAGGAACTACTAAAACTTTTTTTTTCTTAATATATCTTCGCAGAGCAAAACTTTAGATTCGCTTTTCTCTTAGGAATGTACGACTAATCAGAACGTTATGCATTTCCCCGACCCCTACCACTCGCTTATTTAATGAGTGTTGCTTCTGACAAGAGAGATAATATTTTAGAGTCAGCTTTTTCCGCAAACAGGTTGTGGCTCTCTGCTTTGTTTTTCATGGCTGATTTATCAGCTTTAACTTCAAGTAGGAACATTGCCCTCTAATTGTTTCTTAATATATCTTTCTTCTTTTCCTTTTATTATTAACTATTAAGTACTCCAAATTAAGTATAGTAAATTCAATTGTTCTGATGGGGAGATATTTCCTTCTTGTAGGAAAGAAACTCCGTAATACTACTTTTTAATAATAAGTTTCTCATTTGTAGCAGTAATTTTTTTCTCGTAGGAATACAAGATTGATAACAATTTGTAATGTTGAGTTAAAAAATCATTTTGAGATTTCTGTTTATGGACAGATTTTGAAGTTCAGTAGCTTCTTGAAAATCCAGGTATGACATAGGGGATATAAAAGACACAATATTGGTCTCCTCTACACATTTTTTAAATCTCTCTAGAAATGAGATTTAGAAAGTTTGTTGACCTTTCTCTACGATCCGTATTTTCATTTTCAATGTTATTTTATGCCACATAAAAATACATGCGAGAGCTAGGTGTTTTATATAAAAATTTACTTTGTTGCTACAGCAGTTGTGGATAAATTTTTTAGTCCCAATACTTCGTTTCTATATTGTATAATAATTTCAAGGAAGTAAATTAATGAGTGAAAGTAAATAAGGGGTAGCATATTGAATTTCGTCTTTGTCCATGTTGCCATTGTATTCGCAATCATAATTTTCTCAGTTTTTGGAAGACAAATGATGCATTTTTTTCTTCAACGGAGTCTATCTAAAAATAATATACATCTAGATACTTGGTCTATAAAGAAAGTTCTTGTATTGAATAATTCCAAAAATAATTAATATTCTTTCAAGTCAATTTCAATTTTCTTAAATTCTTGACTCTGGTAGAAATAAACAGATGGATTGATTATTCAGATTATTAAAGCCATGTTTATTGAATTTTTAGCTACCACCAAACGAGAAAAAGGATTTCCATTTGGGCTGCCAAGAAACACCAGCTTAAATAACATTACGCTCCTTTTGCAGATAGACAACATGAATCCTCTTTTTTAAACTACAAATAATCATTCAGCAACATTTGCATCTTAGTCTTTTACAAATATATCCCATAAAAAAGGTTTGTACCTTGAAAATAGTTTTATATTAGGCATTATTAGTGCCCATTTGTTGCATTGATGCATCAACGTTAAAAAAAAAAAGCACACCAAAATATCACTTGAATTTTGCTATTCCATTTGTTCTTTATCTCGCAGATTCTTCATACATTGCCAGCCATTGAAACTCCTAAATCTCAAACGCAGCATGCAACAAACATCAAATTAACATGAAAGGGGCGACATGCTTGGATATGTAAATCATTAGCGTATGAACAACGCAGGTAATCATAGCGTCATCTGCAGTCTCTATTAAAGGGAAGATTGTATAGTGAATTTCATCAGCATTTCAATGCATTTGAGCTACGCAAATTGGAGTAGTTTCATCTATAGACTGTAGTAAAAGGGATATAATATAGAGAGTTTTTCATTCGAAAGTTGCATTCGAATCTTGGTTTGCGCAAAGATCGTGTTACGCTTCGTATAAGAAATTAAAATATGGCACGATTGTGGCCTACCGTGATTAGGATTTATTATTTCCCGATATTTCTTCTTACATTGGTCGCGATTCCATGATTGTCTAATGAATACGAAATCGATGGATCCAGGAGGTCCATACAGTATGCCATGCTGAATCTCAATGACCCTCTGCCACTAACACTCAAGTGGATAGGCATATTGTTCGCATTGCATTTCGGAATCGTACAACCACGTCCCGAATCCTGAGTATGAATGATCAGCGTCTACACCGACATTGTGATAGCGTCAGCATAACAACGGAATGTCAACACGGTGACCATTGTTGCGGAGCAGTAGTACCTTCAGTTATGTGTTGAATTACAATCAGACACACAGAAGAGGGTCGCGTCATCTTTTCAGGAGATTCCCAGTTCTGCGTACAGATCATGATCGATGTATTTTTGCATGGAGGCACCGAGAATAATGTTTGTTTCCAGCTTACAATCGTCATCGTTATGTTGATATACGAGATTCTTCATCACTCGTAGAGCTTAGAGTAATAGTCTGGGATATAATTGTGTGCACATCCCGATCACCTCTTGTATAATTGGTACCTTTTACAGCAATCATTACATTACCGACGTCTTAAGGTCCAGGGCTGTGCTCTATCTTCTGTATCCCGTACAACTGCATGTTACCTGTGCTGTCCTTCTTCCTCGATACAAAAGTCGTTCGACCGTTGCACTGTCCAGCTTGTTCTCCAGATCTATCGCCCCTTAAGACATCTGGTCATTAGTTGCCTAAAGATTGACCCATCACCATTCGCCTACTCCTCCGGTTGATGTTGTCGCATGTAATAATGTACCTGTTTCTGTCTTCTAAGTTCGGTTCATCTCAATATCCAGGAGGATTAGAATAGCTATTATTCCCAAAATTTAGTAGCTGTGGATACTAAATTTTGAGTACTATGTATCCCCAAAGCATTTGTATAGTTAATTTTTTTGTCTTTCCAATTATACTGCACGAGTACTGTAACCCGTAATGGCATTTCTATCAACTAATCGCTCCATCACTAGTGAAAAATGTTTGTCTTATAATTAAAAAGTGAGACAATGAAGAAAATCAAAGTATTTTTACTAGGATTTTCGAATATTTAAAGTTCAATATCTATATTATTACATTTGAGGAACAAGTCCCTAAACACATCCAAACATATAGAGTATCTAATAATTTTATCAAACTGAAACAGTTCTTAAGGAGGGTTGGAGTCAGGATCGAATCCGACTTCAACAACCCTAATACTTAAAATAATAATTATAATCGCGTAAATGTCACTAAATGTAACATTTATACGAATCTTGACTTTCTTGATTCAAGGGCTTTTCCCTAGTGTATTAGGAAAGACACTGCAATGAGGTAAACATGTAGATTTAAGTGCTGGTAGAATATTTCAAACTTCTTATGCTTTCGTAGTGTAGAAGTACAATTGTCCCATTATACTAACTAAATAAAAGCCTTTCATCTAAAATATGAACTGAAGGTTATTCCTGATGTAACCAAAACAAAAAAAAATTGAAGGCTACTCATCGAAACTGTATAATCTACTTTACACTAGTCACAGTTCGCGCACAAAAAGAGGTTCTCAAATCAATTAACGACATCCCCAATGGTAAACTGAAAGGAAACGTTATAAATCACTCTATAACAAAAAAAATCGACGCACCAAGAAGGAATTTCCCTATTGGAATGAAGTTGCTTATGCAAAGACTTGGGACCGAATATGCAAATGATTAAATTTCGGTGTCAAATGAATAAATAAAGGAAGCTCCAGGGCATCGGAATTGCAGATGTATATAAGGAGCGATTCTCATACGGATGGTCAAAATTTCCGTTGCATATCGACTGTGGATATCTTACGTTAGCTGTAATAATACCTCGCCGAAAGATTCGTGTACATTACGAGCAGATGTCAGAATTTGAAAGAGGTCGCGTCATCGGAATGAAAGAGGTTCGTTGGAAGAATCGAACAATCGCTCGACTTCTGGGTCGAAGCGATGCGGCGATTAGACAATGCTAGTAAGAATGTATCCATAACGGTAGATATCAGCGTCAGAACGGCAGCAGAATGGATAGGACAGACACAGGACCACAACAGAACGGGAGCGATTGTCAGAACAGCTGTCACAGCACCGAATCCGTCGTTATCAACTATCCACCGTGTAGCCTGTACACATGTGTCCAACTTAACCTTCGACAGACCTGAGAGAGTAGAAATTATGCTCACTCCGACCATAGCGCCACTTACCTCTCACGCCTGTACACCATAAGTCCGATAACAGTGATGTCGAGCTCGATCAACTGGGAACTGCGCTGAGTGAGGACGTATAGTTTTTAGTGAAGAGTCCCGTTTCCGTGTCCTGATGACAAACGTAGATGTGTCTGGAGACGTCCAGGGCAGCGTGGGGATTCTGCCGTTACTATCGTACACCACACAGCCCACAACAAGGTGTTATGGTCTGGGAGGCCATCTCCTTTGATAGTAGGACCCCTTTGGTAGTCATTTCTGGCTCATTGACAGCACAGCGGTACGTAGACGACATTCTACGACTGGTTGTGTTACCGTTCCTTTTACGATACCCAGGACATACTTTTCAACAGGATAATGCCCGACTGCACACGGCATGTGTTGCTATGAATTGTCTTCAAACTTTCCCTACACTTCCTTGACCAACTAGGTCGCCTGATTTGTCTTCCATAGAGCACATTTGAGACATTATAGGAAGGTGATTGCAACAATCCCGGAATGTTGACGATTTAGTTCAACAGCTGGAGACAATTCAGTACAGAATTCCGCAGAACACCATCCGGGAACTTTATTAGTCTATGACAAGCCGGGTGACAGCTTGCATCTAGACCAGAAGTGAACCAACGCCTTATTGACTTACTCCCTTTGTAACGGCTAAACTCTGAAGTAAATCAATCATTTGTTCTGATATTTTAATCGATTGTTTTCCTATGTATTTTTTGCACATCCAATAATTTTTATCGCAATCAGACAACTCCTTCTTGGTGCATTGGCTTTTTTTTTTGTTATAGTGTGTATATACGCACAATAAATAAGATTCCGCTATTTGCTTTCTTTCCTGAAGTAGCATTTTTAATAGTCAGCAATGTAAACGAACGTATAGAGCTTACTTTCCAACTCACATATTAAATTTCCTCTAAAGAGTGTCACAAAAACATCTAATTATATTGCGCAACTTAAAGGCGAATATATGACGAATATGTGAATTTTTCAAGCTATTTTGACTAAATTTATTCTTTTGTAATGCATTAAATACCTTTGGCCGCTTCACACAGTTTATTAATTTTACATTAGGAAATAAAGTGATAAGTTCTTTCAATTTTATAAGAAAATAGAAAAAATAATAGTAATAAAGATTATTTTTTTACCATTATATTTTTAAGATAGTTATAATAATTTTAAAATTATACGACTCGCATGCCGTTTAATAGTAAAAAAATCTTCATGAATTGATTATAATATATAAGATGGATTCTCATGAAGTATTTAAATACTTTTATTGCACATATTAATTATTTTTCATCTATTTTGAGATTTAAGTAATTATTTAAATTATAAATAAGTAGAGTACACTATAATTAAAAGTGTTTTAATTGTTAAGCATCAAGCAAAAATAGTAAACGTCTTACAAATTAAAATGATTAGAATGACCTTAACTGATAAAATCACTTTTAAAGATTTACATCAATAATAATGAAAATTACCCTTTATTTAAAAAAACGGATTTGTTTGAAAAATTTCTTTTACTGTTATAAGTCAAATTGCATTTTACAAGTGCCATTGATGACTGAATTTTAAACATCGAATTTATTCAAATGAATTCGTTCCCTAAAAAAATAATGCATCGATCTTCAGTTTTTCACAGCTTAAAGTTTTTGTTGTTTTTGTATTTGATTTGAGAAAGGGAAAAAATATCACAAACAAGAATTATAGTCTAACCTATTTGTTATATTAAAGAGAACACATGAATCTGATACATGTGTAAGATTCCGTCGACCATTCTCGCCTAATCGTAAAACTATCGAAAAGCTTTTGCGATATTACGACGTTTCATGCTAAAGTGTTGAAAAATAAAAGATATTCTTCCCTTAAAACTTATCATTAATTATGAAACACTTAGTGAAAAGTTTTAACTGAATATTAATATATTTTTACCTTGACCTTGTGTTAGCACAATAAATCCCAAAAGGATCTAGTGCTATTAATAAAACCAACCAACCAACTTAAGCATTCCTTTCGAACATTAAAACAACATTCCTTTCGAGTTTTTACACCTAAAAACTCGAAAGCACGTGTTTTTTTAATATTGTTTTATTAAAAGTTGCCTTGAACTGCGTTAACTGTTATAATCACGTGTATCGTTCAATCTATTTTTAAAAAATGAATATTATATATATCTTTTCTTAAAAAAAATTATTAATTATTGGTGATTTATCTATAAAAATGATTAAACAAATTATATTGATTACTTGAGAGTACAAAAGAAAAGAGAGCAAAAAAGAAACCTGTAAAAAAAGGGATAGGTAATTGTAACATTTTCCACAAGTACAGTCGAGTCTCGTTTATCCGACCTTTCGTATTATCCTACGGCCCTTCGCAAAAGAAACACGCATTAATTGACAACAAGAACTGGAAATTGCAAGCGTTGTCTATTTTTTGTTGCTCCCGATTCTACAGAAGCTTAAACTTCGCCTGAACAGTGAAGCGCCCTCTACATCAGGGGACGGCAAACATTTTTTGAAAAGGGCCCTATCGTAACATTTTTACTCTCGGTGAGCCAAGTAAGCAAACTCGGAGGCATTTACACGGGTAACCCTACCCACAGAGTAACAACAATAAAAGAAATAGTTTACGTTCTTTTATTGGCAACTGACTTTTACATAATATTTATAAAAATGATTCAGTAAATAAAATAGCAAAGTAAAAGTTATAAACAATGGAAGCAAAATATCAACAGTTCATTTATTAAAGAATTTAAAACTTTCAAAATTTAAAGAAATTTAATTTTTTTTCAAAAATTTGCGTAAACAAATACGCTAAAATAAAGTAATGTTAAAGGCGTTATTGTAATTTCTTTCATGCAAAAAACAATATTAACCTATGGGCTTGATTAAAACGGACTTCGGGCTGTATATGGCTTGTGAGCCATGTTTTGTTAATCCCTAGACTACACTATGACTGATATATCTGCCATTCGCTCAACCTCACCCATTCACTATCTCCACCTCACTACTCTCACTACTTAATGCAGGATAGTTTATCATTGAAAAAAAACTCTGACAATTTCGCATAACTACGGAGGAACTGGAAACTGCAATTAAATATATTAAACAAGAAGAAACTACTGGAATCGACATAATTGTAAAAATAATTAATGTAGTTGTAAAAATGGTGACTTGGCAACGAAGAAGCGGTACTAGTCAAGAAAGCAGACTATCATCAAAAATTTCCCTAAGTCATCCCAAGTCATGATTTTTTTAATGCATTTAATTTCATATATTTCTATAATTGTAAGTTCATTCTGTCAGTTAATTCTTTTCAGATGTGCTGTTTGTAGGTTCAAACTGTGTAAAATTATAAAATAGTTCGACATTTAATATGCATTTTCTTAACAATTCTCTACTATCTGACATTTTCACTAATCCATAGCTCTGTGGGCCCATTTACGTCGGATAAGTAAGATTCTACTGTACAATGAAAAATTACTATTTTGATGTTAAAAAATGCTCCATTTTGTATAAAATTTCATTTAACCATGGGTGTTGGACCGAGTTTACATGACGATTCATTTTACAGCTCTCATGTATGCTAGCATCTTTGGTAATGTATCAGCTATCATCCAAAGGCTGTATTCTGGCACAGCACGATACCACACTCAACTCTTGAGGGTGAAGGAATTTATCCGCTTCCATCAGATACCGAACCCATTGCGACAGCGACTGGAAGAATACTTCCAGCACGCCTGGACGTACACGAACGGGATAGACATGAACATGGTAAGACAACTGCTTCCATCCTTCTTCACTCATTTTCTTACTATTCTGGGATTTTACATAACATTAATTTTTCTTTTTGCACAGAAGTTTTGTAGAGACAAAAGCATTCAATGAAAATTTAAATTGAAATTTAAGGCGATTAAATTTGATTATTCCTGCCTAAAAAGTGTAGAAAAAATTTCAAAACTCAAAATTTAGAAAATGGATAACTTTTAAATTTTGTCAATTCATTTTGTTGACTTTTCTTCGCAAATCCCCTAAGGACTTATATTCATTTGGTTAGTACGGGATTTATGTCCCTAGAGGACTCGAGTGATCTTTCCTTTTTCCTATTAGGCTTACTGTTTTCGAATGACGCGCCTCCCGATATACTTTGATGATCTTTCTCGATCCTTCTTGTCATTCCCTTCTACCTTTCCAGCGTATACACGTTTTTCCGCGCATTAATAAATGTTTGGCGTAGCTTTAACAAATAGGGTCCTTGCGCCAAAAAAATCAGTCACCAACTGGTCAACAACTCACTGAAAAACTAATATCTGATAATATTTCCATGATGATGACTGTTGAAAGCGAGAAAATATGGTCGTGAACTGCCGGCTGGCGTTGTTTTCTTCGAGTCGTAGGCTTGAGCCCTGATGCCTCTAAAGACCCATCATGTTATGTAACTGATATGCGTTAAATCTGGTTAAGGATGGAGTCTGGTCGAGTGGTATGGAGGTTTGGAGAAGGAGGTACCAGTTCTGATGTCGTCCTTGTCACTTGGTCAAGATTCAAAATTACGAGATCTGTCATCAGTAGTCCTCATGCTGCTTCTCACAGCGACATAAATAAACAGTCACAAAAAAACAGGGTGAGAAGAGAATCCTAACACTTCTGTTGCACCGTCAAGTAATATATTCACTCTCCAGTCTATGTGTTTAATATTTTTCAAACTTGACTGCAAACCTTTCCCTCATACGGATGAACTGTTAAACTTGTTTTTTTTTTTTTTTTGTCGCAGGTTCTGAAAGGTTTCCCGGACTGCTTGCAAGCGGACATATGCCTCCATCTAAATCGGAACTTGCTCAATAACTGTTCCGCTTTCAAGGGAGCCAGCCCCGGTTGCCTTCGAGCTCTCTCCTTGAAGTTCAAAACTACACACGCACCCCCCGGTGACACGCTGGTTCACCGGGGGGATGTTCTGACAGCACTTTATTTCCTCTCCAGGGGATCCATAGAGATCTTAAAGGATGATGTCATGATGGCCATATTAGGTAAGTGGTCCCCTCTAACTATTTCCGCTTCCATTATAATTTTTTTTTAAATTGCAGTGCAGTCTCTTCGATGAGATCTGAAACTCCGCGACTGAAGTGTACAAATTTTAAATCACATGGGTTGATGCGCAAGGTCAACTTTAAAAGAGTCTGCTTCTGAATTTGTACATCTGTGCGGCTGTATATGGACTGTACTATAGAGTTTTTAACATTGCTAGGAGATCGTGTGGAAGTCCTTTGAGAGGTTTTTAAGTATCATTTCCGATTTAATTTCGATCTTTTTCAACAATATCAAATCTTCAATTTTATTGCTGAAATTTATTTTTTTTAATAAAAAGTAATTGGAGGTGTTAAATATTATACAGTGGACAAGAACCGTGGAGGACCATTGAGTTTTTTCAACTCAATACTGCTACACAGAGGACATTTGTGAGCAAGTAGGTAATAGATTCGACAATGATATAGAATTGAAAGTATGCTTCAAATGTTTTAATTCCTTTGGCCCTGATGGGTGTGTAGATAGCTCTCTTTTGTTGCATAAGTCTTCCAGATGCTATGATCTATTTGTGTATGTTTTGATCTATTTTTGAAAACATATTGTTGTTGTTTTTCACAGTCACAAAATGTAAATTTACTTGAAGGATCATACTTAATTAAATCCATATTCTTCAATATATTTCGTATTATGAAACAAATACATTGCATTTATCTTATAAGGACTTTACTATAGCACTTTACGACATCGGAATTTCCAATATTATTAGTTAATTTTTGTAGTCCCCATTCACATTTGGCGATTTATACAAGCCTTCTTAAAACATTAAAATTAAACTCTCCTGACTATCCTATAAATAGGCATTCATAAGATAACGTGTCACGATAGATTTATAATGAGTCCCCATTTATTTATTTCAATACTTTTATAACGAATCTGTGTGGTCCTTATGCCCATCAGGGGCTAATTTTCTTTACGTAAGTACGCATCATGACTTTGAGGTACCCATGTGATCTTTTTCTTTCGCATGGGGTTTACTATTTTTCTAAATAGTAAGACAGCACGCAGCATGGTCTACATCTGGCTCTTATTCCATTAAACTTCACCATCAAATTACATGCAGTTCCTATATTATTAGACTTTGGGATAAAATAAGGCAAAGGGTTCACATAAATGTAGCTATTATTTATGTTCCACAACTCTTTTTACGGTTTTTTATTTTTATACAAGCTTTTTTACTGACCTTATGTAAAAAAAAATGCCAGAATCGCAAACATTCACTCTATTCAATTTAACTGAGAAATATATCAAAAGTATAATGTCACCTAAAAAAATCTTTTTAAAAAAAATCATTTTAATCAGTCTCATTCTTATATTAAAAAATGGATTGAAAATAAATTGATGTATCTTTAAGCGTAACACTAGAACGCTGCATTATACGCGAATTATCTTATCGAATAAGGACGTTTTCTGTGCCAAGAGAAGGTTTCGTATTAACTCGAATAAAATTTCTCTATCATTTTCGCCGTTATCTTAAGTTGGCGTGACAAGTGATGAAAATTGGTGCCATAACTCATCCTCTTCCGCCGTGTCATATTTCAAGTTTGGTGTCTTTCATTAATTTAGATTTAAAACAACCTGAATTCAGCAAGTATAAATTATAAAATAAAGGAAATGTTTAATATTAACCCAGAAATTATACATATGTCGCTCAATGGAAGTAAAAAAATTAAAGTTGTCAGAAGTCTCCTTAAGTAGTTTTGACGTTCCATTTGAATATATCTTATATGAAATAATGATCTGATTTACGTCACTAAATATTATATATTTTACACAAATGTATTTTTTTTCCTAAATTGATACTCATAGAAAAAAGTAGCAACAATTATGCGAGTTAAAAAGCTTATGAAAAAAATAAAAGAAAAGGAATGGCTTGGTTCAAAAAAAAGACGACTGAAATATTTTCGTGAAAATTTTTTCAAAAACAATGACGATTTTTATGTTTGATATACATATATATATGATTTGTTCAATAAATATCGGGGGTTGATACTATGAAAAGAAATTTATTAAAGATATTTATACAGAGAGTTTAATAATTTCCAAATATGACCTTTCAGCATCAATACATTGCTTCCAGAGCTTTTTCTCCGGCCTTCATACACATTCTAGTAGAAGTCAACAACTTCAAAGCTGTTCAGGCACTCCACCAAAGCCACTTAGACTGCATCAATCGTCTCAAAACAACATCATTTCCAATTTTTCTATTTATCTTTAGGAGCAAAAAGAAGTCAAGTGTAAAATGTAGGGTGGTTGGGGCAGCATTGGGGCGTTATGCTTTGTCAGAACTTGCTTCGCAATTTGCGACGTGTGACTGGGTGCATTATTGCGATGTGCCATTCAAATATCGCCGATTTCTTTAGGACGCAGTGGACCCTAATCATCAAACGCTGTAGTACTTCAGAATAAAATTTTCTGATAACTGTTTATCCTGCAAGCACAATCTATCTATGGACCACATCTTTCGCGTCGAAGAGGACAAGAGCATTGAAGTCTTCCCTGCCATCTTTGAATTTTTGTGCCACTTAAAAACACACTTTCATGACAGGATTTCGACCTTACAAGTCGGAGGATCATATTGGAAGTTTCCGACGAAAAATAAATTAGTTTAACACATAATTTGATGGCACAACACTACTCAATGTTTCAAGGAATTTTGTCTCTCGACTCAGGCACTAAATATATTTTATGCAATTTCACACTTTTGGAGAGGTCTATATGCTCTCACAACTGCTTGAAAACTATATATATGTATGTATACATATATACATATGCACGTGTGTGTGTGTGTGTGTGTGTGTGTGGTGCGTGCGTGCGTGCGTGCATGCGTGCTCAACAGATTTCGATTTATTCTATAAATAAGCTACATTAATCACTCTCTCGAAAACAAATTTAAAGATTCACAGTATAGAAACACATTTTTATTTAAGAAAAAATTAAATATATTAAAAGATGACTAAGTCTTAGATTTAAACATATTGATATCGTTCTTGTAATGAAGTCAGAAAATGATATTATAATACTAGGTGATATTGCTATTTGATCCATATGTTGGATCTTTTAATACTAAATGAATGTATATTTACTAAAACTAAGCAGTTATATGATTTATATATAATTTCTAAACGTTTTAATTACTTGTAGTGTTTCAGGCAATCACAAACATCTATGAATGTAAAAAATTTATTCTCGTTTTTTTTGTTTCAGGCAAAGACGACATCTTCGGTGAAAACCCATGCAGCTATAGTACTGTTGGTAAGTCCAGCTGCAACGTCCGTGCCTTGACGTACTGTGATTTACACAAGATTAATCGCGAAGACCTACTGGATGTGCTCGATATGTATCCAGAATTCTGGGAATCGTTCTCTACGAACTTAGAAATTACATTTAACCTTAGAGATGTAAGTCCTATACTTCATCTTTAATTGTTTGATCTTCTTAAACAATAGACCAGAATTTCATTATTTATAAAATAATTATCAGTGTATCATAAAAATGTATCAGTTATACAATAAATCTTATCGTATTAATTGGGACCAGAGAGAGTTCTGCGTATCGAAATTCCTGGTTAACTAGAGAATAGAAAAAATGCAAATGAAATAAAACCAAAATTGAAATTAGCTTTGTAAATTGCATTTAACATTTGCCAACGCTTTTTTTGTTAAGTTCTCAAAAAGATAGAATTATTCCAATTGAATAGTAATTAGCGTAAAGAAGAGTACTTCCTGTCTCCAGGGTGGATAGAAAT
The DNA here is from genome assembly GCA_019974015.1 of Nephila pilipes. Classification (NCBI taxonomy): domain Eukaryota; kingdom Metazoa; phylum Arthropoda; class Arachnida; order Araneae; family Nephilidae; genus Nephila; species Nephila pilipes. Next base: position 973,427 of record BMAW01126575.1, read on the forward strand.
AATTATTGTGAAGCATTTTTCATATTCCTAATATATTTTTATTTTCACTAGCAAAACATTCTTAAGTACAAAACGTTATCAATGTCAACGATAAAAAGAATGAAAACAGACGATTCTGCCCTAAAAAAACAAATATTAAATTAGATATTAAAATTAAACTACGGATAAGTTATTAAAGTTGACAATAACATTCTGTTTGGATATTAAAATAAAAACAGGTGGAAAAAACATTTAATTAAATATATCTTAGCAATATAAATATACCTTAAGCACATTAGATGTAAGTATTATAGCCATAATGTACTATTATGTCAATCTTTTGAACCTAACACCATATACCTCTATTTTATGCCGATGTATCATTTTTTTGTCAACAGCATTTTCTCAAACCAACAGCGTATGTTAACACATGTTAATAAAATATTTTTACATAAAATCAGCTTTATATTGAACAAATCGAATATGAATCATATTTGAAATAGGTAAAAACGTCTATTTTGAGAACAATAGAGAGGTGCTTTAAGTTGTTTCTTTGAATTTTGCATTTAGACAAGGAAGCACCTTGTGCCATTTGTTGCTGGTGATAAAAGAAAGAGGAGGGTAAATTAAATTTTGTTCACTTTGCACGGAAAAAATTTGTAAGATTTCCTTTTCTCCCACTTTGTTTTATACTTTCAAGGATGTTAGAAGATTTCTGCAAAGAAAATAATTTTTCTCTTACACAAATATTAATTCTTGTTTCTACACAAATCGAAATACATGAACAAAACAAATTTAAAGGTAAGAATGGAAATGTTCGGATCGCTTCTCAAATTTAAAAATAAATTCTTCATGAGGACTTATCCAGGTTATCCGTTGATCCGATTTAAAGGGATTAGACGAAAGGTTCTACTATAATATATAAAGTGCCTATAAGCAAAAGTAAACCTATTTTAATGACATTCAAAAGCAAAGTGTAAGTTTGTTTTATATTTTTTTTTTATTTCTACACAAATTTTAGTTAATTATTTAAATTATTTCTTTATTTTTTCTAAATTACTATTTACTATATATATATATATATATATATATATATAGTGAGTTGTAAGTTTTAGAAAAAAAACTTATTAGAGTAAAATAAAATAAAGCTCTTTAAATAAAATTATTAATAAAAATTTTAATTAATAATTAATAAATTTAATTAATGATTAGTGAATTTTTACTATAGTAAAATATAGCATGTGCATTCCCGATTAGACTAAGTTATTCTGTTTTGTGTAATCGAAAAATTATTCGTTTATATACTTGAAATTTTATTCCATAAAAGAATAAAGAACAACTATACTTTAGAGCATAAAAAGAAGCATATATTATAATCTCCTCACATTAAATTCGCTAACGTATTAAGCAGTACATTTATTTTTTTAAAAAAAACATTCCTCAGTTTGTTGTCAATCAATTGATCTTACTATCTTTCTTTATTTTGCAGACTGAACAAGCAGGTGTAGATCCTGAACTTTTTAGACACAAACAAGTGTACAAAGAACCGGATTCCATTGACGAGTGTACGTGCAATGGTTTGCTTTCTTAGTTTAAATATTCCATGTTATTTTCTTATGTGTATGAGTATTATATATAGTATGAAAATACTATTTTTCTGATATTGCTTTAACTTAATTAGAAAATTCGCATTCTGCTCTTTTTTAATTTTTTATATCGATTATTAATTATTATTTGCTATTATTTTAAAATCACAAATAAGTAAAAGTTTTTATTGTAGCAAATAATCATTGGATGATTGCTATTGATGCTATGTATATACAATGTGATTTAGCTCGTAAAGTTTCAAAAGATTTTTCAATTCATTTCATGGAATCGTCTATTATTAAAATGTACATTATCGTATGTATCTTTATCATCTGTTATTATGTTATGATTATTTGAAGAGCAATTACTTTGCTTTTTTTTTGTCTATTGTTGTCAATTCATTTTAATTAATACAAAAAAATTATTTATTTTATTTATTGTAAAAAACGTCGTTAAAAATAAGCGTGTATGTTTGAATCAATATTATATTATTTCCAGGTAGAAAATACCGAGTTACGTTAAGATCATTTACTATAGAATATTTCCTTTTTTTCATCTAAAATTCTTAGAAGAAAGAAAAAATTGTTTCGTCTGATGAAGCGAGCTTTTGGCTTTTATTTGTGATTGTGTCACGGCATCTGTGCAAGCTGTATTGCTATGCTGACATTCTACTTAACAAAATACTTTTGAGTACAATACACGCTTATATTTGTTTTGATCACATTCTTACCTACATAAACTTTTTAAAGGAAAAGCATAAATAAATGAATCAAAAATCGTTTGCTTAGTAAAAGTATTATGAGTCATGTGACAGATCTTTTAATTTCTTTGTATTGTGTAAAAGATATAAAGAATATTGTACGAAATTTGATAGTGATGGTACCTTCTTCTTTGTGTGGTAGGAAAGGAATAAAAGTATTTGACATCATATGAAATAATAATAAATTTACGTAGAAAATTAATTTTGTCTTGTAACTGGTTGGAGTTTAGACAAATTACAACAAATTAGTCTGTTATGAAACATTGTTGTATTTCACGTGATTCCTTACAAAAATGGTTTTCTGTTAGTCAGTTCTTTTGTTAAAGAATACAACTGCCAAAGTTCCCTATGTTTAATGTTAAAATTTATTAAACAATTCATTAATTTCACACACTTAAAAACAACACGAGGGCAATTGGAATGGGACCTTGTAAATGGGTCATATGACGAGGACAACACTTGAGACGGCACCTCAATGTCCAAACCAAGGATCAGGACACAAATACAAAAAGTGTTTTCAAAAAAAATAAAAGATCATGCTCTTGTATGTATATGTGTGTGTTTGGTTGTCATTTGTTGTGATGAATCTTCAAAATTTAAAAGCAATTTGTAAATTATTATTATGAAATAGAGACTATGCATAAAGAGCTGTTGCATTTGTAACTACGATACTAGAATAACAATACACTCACTCACGCACGCATGCACACACGCACGCACACTCACTCTCTCTCTCACACACACATATATATATATAACCGTAGAAATTTATTTCCCTTCAAAGTAAAAAATTAAACAGTTTCACCATGATGAATGTTTTTGGTAATACAGTAGAAAAATTTTTTAATCAGAAAACTTTTTATTTAAAATAACTATTTAAAATAAAACTGTCTTCGCCTAATGATAAGGAATAAATTGTAAACTTGGTTCATTTTTTCTGATAAAAAAAAGACTCCAGGCTTAATATTACATTCTGACTTTGCGCTTCTATTACAAACAGCATATATTACTCCCTTCTGTAGGAATTCATCCATTTTTCTTTTGTAAAATATGTTCCATGCTTTGTCTACTGTATTGTAATGCTAAATTAGTATTTAACTTTATTTATTTAAAAGAAGGGCAAATTTATAAAATATTTCATAATTTTAAGGACTCCGTATGTTAAGTGGATGTTTGTGTCATAACCACACACTCATTTAAATACTAGAAAAAATAATTTCTGTCTGAAAACATGTTTATAGTTTGGGTCCTACGATGTGATGTAAGGCCATTTTTAAGAATTAATCCAAATTGCAGAAGAAGGCCAATTAACAATAATTCTACTAAAATCGAAAATCTAATTGTATCCAACATGTTTTAGTCTTGGATAAATGCTTTCAGCAAAGAATAACAGAATGAGGGGAAAAATCATAAAATCACTCATTTAAGGCATAATGCTTAGTGGGTCCCATTAGGACTTTTCAGGGTGTATAAGATAAAATAGCGCCTGCGACTAAGAATTAAGTTTAAGAAAAAAAGTTAAATTGTGAGCTACTTCTCCACATGATACATAAATCAGAATATAATACCCCTGTTGAAGCAATTTTCTATCCAAAAGAAATGTTCCAGTCATATTCGTTCACGTTATACAAAGACAGCCTTAATAGGATATCGAAAGTTCTGTGACGTGTCTGTTATCTTAAAGTTCAATCTTAAGATCTAAATTCCAACTTAAGTTCAAGCATTGACCAATTAGTTAAAATAGTCAGTTATGTCCAAAATATATTTTATTAATCCTCAAATAAAGGGTTTACTCTCCACAGTGAATATCCTTTCCTCAAGTACCAACATCTATTATTTATCAAAGAATGCTCTTACCGGAATATGATGCGAATACCTCCTTCCATTCCTCTGTGAGTCTTAATCTCACAAAATCTGTACAAACACGGTAGAAGACATCCTCGCACACCTCACTAACGCCGTTCTCATTACTATAATCTCTATTATATATTCTCCTTTTTTCTCTTTCCGTCTCCCCTCTCTTTCTTACTGCACTTCAATTTATACATGAACTTTGCTTTTGGATAATTGGAAGTAGAGTGTTTTAAATCAAGTAGCGTCCAAGAAATATCCATAAGGATAGTTGAAGGGAAGTTAGCTTCCTATCGTTAAAGCCCTAATTTTTCTAACACCAGTATTGGATTGCAGGTGATGGTGGTAGTCGAACGAACTCCCTCCTGACACCCATACTACCACCAGAAGAGGCTCGTACAACAGCTTACCAATATCCAAGAGCCAGGCGACGTAGACGAAGGCCAAGACCGCCTTCAAGTGACGAAGGGACCGGGTTTAGCGACGAAGATGATCGGAGGTACAGTGGTATGGGAATTCTAGAATTCTCTCCTACAAAAGCGGGGCAAGATGTTACGCCTGCAAACCTTAACTTCGGCCAAAGACAAAGGTCTGGCACACTACATTCTATAGCAGGTAAGAAACGTTTCAACCACCAGGGGGCTTTGAAGTTTAACATGTCCCCTTTTGCTGTTGGTATTTGATAGATATTTGTAGAATGATTTAGGAAGGAATTGATGATGGTATTCTAATTTCGCAACGTTGATTTCTTTGTCATACTTAAACGCATTTATTTTTAATTATCACATAATACATTTTTATTAATCTTTTCTTTTCTTAAAAAAAAATGTAATGATAAATTTGTGACTTTTTTTCCCCTTTTCTACTTTTAAAAACTACAAGGGAGGGGAGTCAGATATTTAAATTAATTCGAAACTTGGCTGTTTTTTCTTATTTGTTTTTGTGTTGCTGGATATAGTTTGAAAATAATCTTCTTATACATATGTTGACTTTCAGAGAAAAAACTTTAAAAACAGAAATTCATCGAAAACGATGTATCTGCTCTCCTAAAATGTTATTATTATATCATAAATGTTATGTATTTCTTAATCTTTTTATTTATACTTATCATATTTATATTCTTAAAGAGGGATGATCCCAAACATTTTGGAAAAAAGGAATTTTTTATTAGAAAATTTTGTTTAAGAGTATTAATTCTCATATTAAAGTAATAATTATGCAATTGATAAAGTAGATCTTAAGTTTGCGTTATTATAGTTTCATTTTAGATATGCTTTCTAGAAACATGATTCATTTTCGAGTCTCCTTATAGATTATTAAATTTTGTAATATTGAGTCAATCATGTATAACTTTAAATTTCATACATGTTTATTCACTGTGATTTTTATGCTTGCAATTCTATAGGAGGTAGAAACTATTTGATTGATAATAACGCTACAGAGATATATATAAGAGTTTCCAAAGAAGAAAATATTCTGTGTTAGCACTATACCACAAAATATTGCTAGAGATTTCAATGTAATAGAAATTTAACATAAAATACATATTGACTTACAAAGGTTACAGTTAATTTTAAGATTTTTACCATTACAAGAACAAAGAGTAAACTGTAAAAAAATTTAAATATTCTGATTTCTTAAGATTTATTTTATCAAAAAAAAATTTCGTTGAAAACATTTATTTTTAAGTTTCACTTGTTTTTATCCTTTTTGTTTTCTTTGTACACTTGTCACTGATTATAATATTTTAACATGATGTAAATTATTATTTTGTTAATAGATGGCAGTATTTAATTTGCCAAAATTTGTCACAACCACTGTGTATAGCTTCTTTTAGTTGTTTTTAGACCATCGACATTTTTATCATTCATCTTTTGAAACCCATGTCTGATATTTTTCTACTACGGGTATGTTTATTATTTTTCTTATTTTTTTCATACCATTATTTATTTAGTATTTTTAAAAACAATGTTTCGTGTTATCTTTTACACAGGTTACAACTTATTAAATTCAAATATTTATTTATTTAAAAATGAATAACAGTAATTTATAAAAAGATTATTACAAATGTACTCTACATTTCTTCTTAAGACGTGTGATACATGATATAGAGTATTCCATTAATTTCAAAATTAAATTGCTAAATTAAACTTAGTCGAAGAATATGCATTCAAGACCATTGAAAAAAAAGATAAAATAAAGGCATATACACTCATTGCCAAAACAAAGTTTCACCTAGAAGGAATTGATAGATTAAAAATTTGAAAGCAAGTTAGTTTCTCACCAATGACAAAAAATAGTTAAAAACTGAGAGAGAATATGATAAAATTTATTAGTCGAAATACAAAATCATTATAACTCCAATAGGATGTTGGGCCACCATTATTTTTAATGCATTCTGCCATATGTCATGACATTGGATAACCATGTCTTGACTCAATTCTTAACCGTGTCTTGACTCAATTTATTCCATGCAGATTGAACTTTGCCTTGCAGATTGAACTTTGCCTTGCAGATCTTGCAAAATTTTATGGTAGTGGTGGAGTTCTAACAGAACGGCCTACAACATACCATAAGTTTTCTATGGGAGGCTGGTCTGACGATGCCGCTGGACACGGCATAGTGTCTATGGAAGAGGACAGCGGTATTAACACAATCATTGTTCTCATTGAAAAAGAGAAAAACGGGGCTCCCCCCTACCAAAAAAAAAGAATGGCCAGCGATCGAAAGACCTCAATAACGTACCTTTGGGCCGACAAAGTGGCTCTGATGAAGACCAACAATCTAATCGTACAAAATCGTACCCCATATATACCTTTACACACTAATGCCTGGATGTGTGATGAGTGGTATCGAATCGTCCATCATCGCGCTAATTACTTTGCCTCCACTCACGAGTGATGTTATCACCCTCACCAAGATAAAAGCGAGACGCATCACTAAAGAGGCTAGCTATCATTATGCATGACTCCATACCTCTCTTTCGTGGCACCATTGCAGTCTCTAGTGATATTATTGTGATGCCAGAGGCAATCTCCATAATGGACGGCTGCATGCTCCTCTCCGTACAAGCAATCTAGAAGCATGCAGCCGTCTTTTAATGGCGCTGGCCATTGCAGAAAAATGCAGAGATAATTGCCGTATAATTTTTCAGTCTTCCTTACCTGTAGTCCATGTAACTTTCCCTGAGCCTACTTGTCGTAAGCGATAGTTTCCTTCCACCCAAACCTACGAAAAGCGTGAAATTGTAACTTCTGCGCGACCGATTTTATGCGCAATCCAGCTGAATAACTATCCTCCTTTATGCAGTCCTATGATGAGACCCTTCTTAAAGATGTCCACCTGTTCAAATGTTTGTCATTTTCTTCTTAAAGGCGCTCTACATTTCAAGATGATAAATTAAAATCCGAACACTAGTTAGAATCAACATTTTGCACTTTTTTAAAAACCTTTAAAGCTTCCTTAGTGGCGCTGTAAGTCACGTGTTTGCTGAAATCATTGGCGCCGAAGCTGCAGACACCTTACTCATTTGTATATTTAACAGAGATGAAACATTTTCTTAATTTATATACTTAGAATTCTTCTGGGTGCTTTTTTTCTTTGACGATGAGTGCATATAAAAGTAGTTTCTGGTAAAATAAATTGTTCAATAAAGATTAAACAGAAATCGGTACGATGTTTCTCAAAAAATAAAGATATATTATACATTAATAATAGCTTCATGATGTGTAATAAATATTTTTTAGAGAATAACATGTTGTTCCATGTTCAGCTTTCCCATTCATTTGTGAGTTTAATTTACTTATATATTTTTCTTGTATTCATTAATTTTATTATATTTGTGTAATCCTTTATATATTTATTTAATTTTAATTACATATTATTGTATTATAATTCAGTATGTCTATCGTGTGTTTCTGCTTACGTGTTAACAATGAACTTCTGGCTAATGATTTTAATTGAGACTTAATTTTCTTGGTTTATACTTATATTGTGAGAACTATGAAAAATCATGCCTGGGGTTTATTTTCAAAGAAACATGGTACTAAATTTAATCTTATTTTATTAGAAAGACGGTTTGAATGAACAAAAAATATCGAAAATCTTTACAAATAATTTTTTTAAAGAAATAAAAAAGGGCGATAAGCAAATCCAGAATATCCTAAAGCATGTTTTACAGTGAGTGTTAGAATAAATGTTTTATGAACAATGAAAACTATTTCTTAACCTAAATGTATCTATTATTAATTCTTCCACAAGTCTTAATAAATTCTGAATCGTAATTTTAAAATTTAAAGAATTTGGTTCGCTTAAATTAGAATTATTCATTACGATTGAAATGAATCCATTATCAGACAATATTTGAGATCAATGTGTTTGGGTAGAAAATTTAAGAACTGACCTTTCAAATAAGAAGTCGAAGTTTCAACGCAAACAATTACAGCAGTATTATTTATTTTTTAAACATAATATTGATAAATCATGCGAAGAAAATTGGAGGAACTTTCTACAATAGAAATTCTAAACCAGATATTTGTGTTTCATAATAGAAAAATATTAATTTAGTAACTTTATTATGATTGATAATTGGATCTTTTTTTTTATGAATATGTATCTGTGGTCGATAAAAGTCATTAAGATTAGAGGTTTTTTCTGGTTTCATATTTTTATTCAAGATAAAAAATAGTTACTTTCACACTAGTATACTTATCATAAATAAAACTTTATTTTCAAATATCATGCAAAAAAGAATGCGCTAAAATTAATTAACAAATGTACTTATATATTGTTATAATTTAAAATATTAGCTATATTATTTTGTGTATCATTAGAATGCTTAAAAATAATAGGCATTTTTCTGTATCATATTTTTTACTAAGCTATTTGTTTTTCAATATGTCAATCACCTTATTATGTAGTTTTATCATTTGTACACCAGTATATTCAAAATTCAAAAGGAAAAGTTCATATCTTTCACTTGATTGTGAAAGACTCTCTGGAATTTAAAAAAAAAATTCAAAATTCCTGTTCACGAACAAGACTATCTAAGATTTCTGATGAATCAATCCATGAGTAAAACATTTAAAACCTTTTACCCACTCTCAATCGACTTCTGATTTTTGAATACAGACAGTCCCACTACACACTCGCAATAACATCAACCTAACATAGGTGTAGCTTCTTTAGAAACGTTTCATTGATTTTAGTTATCGTTCGTTCTTCAGGGCTTCTACAGGACCTGAAACGCAGTTTCACGGACACGAAGGTATCAAAGCCGGAAGTCTACGGTAGGTTTCGCCCTCCTAATAGTTGTTGTTGTTGGTGTCGAATTGTGCTGCTGCCAGTCGCATGACTTTGCTGTTGTCGCATGCCTTTCTTCGATTGCGAATGAGCTATCTCTATCTCTCGATGTGTGCTTTGTTGTGATTACTCGTGGGGTGCTTTTTTCTTGCTGCTCTTGAATTATGAGTTCCTTTTTGTGTTTTCTCTCAAGCTAGTTATCTGTGTGGTGTTACTTCCGTTAAAGCCCTACCATTTTTCCGATTGCCACGTGCGGTTTCGCAGCCCACGATAGTCAAATATGAAAAATTTTAAGCCTTAAAAAAATGAAACAAACCTTTAAACTAATGAAAGGTATCTCTAAAATTTTCACTAATGAATAATTTATCACCTTTCAAAAACTATAAGAAACTTTTGAAATCTTCCCTAAAATATTCTGTATTAAGGGTGAGGATTATTTCCTCGCATGCAAAATAAATTTCGACGAAAAAAATGATACATTTCATTTCACATTAAATCATTCTTAAGCCGCCCACATTGACTTCTCCCCACCTACGTCACTTCAAATAGCAATTCATTCGTGTCCAAGTTCCTTCGTATTTCCTCTCCTGACACTTAGATTTAACTCTTTATATTAGTTACTAAAGGAATTACGCTTAATGCTTCAATTCAGTGAAAAGAAACCTTCACTGTTCAAGGAGAGAGAAAAAATGCTTCTAAATACATTTAAGTCTTTCCTTTCATTCTGAAAACTTTGTAAACTTAAAGTTATCTCTTAATTAAATTAAAGTCATGAAAACTCTCAATTTTTTTTTTGATGATGAATCCTGCTCATTCACGTTATGATGCTCTAGTTTAAATTTTTCTCCCAAAAACTTTTTAAAAATTAAAATAGCAAAAAGCCAGTTCAGGCCAGTGCTCAAAAAATGTGATTGTTGTCGTTGTCCATCTCCCTACAAGCGATAGAGAATTGTTCGGTCGATCATTCAAATCCCTCGCTCTCAGCTTATTCCGAGACGGAGTGAAAATCTTAAAATTGTTCTCAAAACTGGAATCATGGCTGCTGCCCCTTGGAACTCTACTCAATCAACCTTCTAATACCTCCTCAATACTTAACTCTTAAAATGAAACAGCTTTTTAAGACTATAGGATATTTTGATATCGTTAATGTTTTGTTAATCCCATGCAGTTTCTACTACCATCCTCAAATCTTTACTATTTTATCTAATTAAATGCAAAAAAATGCATCCTAAAAAGCAAAAAATAATGAAGGTTTCTTCGGAATAACAATTTTGCTCCTATATTTAAAAATATTTTATCTCTATTTTATTTTATTTTTTTCCGTGGATTTTCGTGCCGAGTTTAAAAAAATATTATAAAACGTTTTCAAAACTCGGGGAGGGGAGAGAGAGAGAGAATGTGATTCTGCTAAGACCTTCATTATTTTTTGCTCTTTCGGATGCTCTTTATTGCATTTAAGTAGACAAAATAACAACCATTTGAGAACAGTAGAAGTAATTTCTTAGGATAAACGTTACATTCTTGAAATCAAAATGGCTGGTAGATGGGGCTTTAAGATATTTTTACTTCCACTATAAAGTTTTTTATTATCATTTTATGAAATAATATTCATTATTATTAATATTTTTTATCAATTAAATACATTTGTATTCAATTCTGTAATTCTTAATTTTGCTTAACTTATGAATTCTTTAAAGAATTTTAAATCCTAGACAAGTGTAAATTCCAATTTTCAGGCTCAATTTACAACGCAAAATCGGGGATCAAGATTCCGAAAGGTAACGAGCTTTAAAAAAGTGCTACACATCTTTCTACTAGGCGCTTTTTTTAGTTTTGATGTATTTCCCCTCTTATAGCGAGAAGACAACTTAAGTTTAGTTTGACTTCTTTTTTAGCGATTATTTTGCTAATTCCTTAATAGCTTAGGAACTTAAATTAAAATTTGGAAAAATAAATAACTCATACTGAGTATAAAAGTCGTTGAGAAAGAAATCAGCCAAATGCGTCGAAAATGCGTGGTATGGCTTTAACGGAAAAGTAGCGATTGTGTTTTTTACATGTAGTGGATCTTCTACTCGTCTTTAGGTAATAAACTGCTCATTGTGAATGTAGTGATTTAATGTGATATTTTAAAGTTGACAATTTAATCTTTAATCATACATTTACATCACTTCAAATGATAAAACAAAAGCAAAGGCAATTTAGCGAGACCAAAGTATTTACATGAAGTAAAGCTATATTCGTATTTATTCTATTGTACCTTAATTTAATTTAAACTTTGGTTGCTGTGGAAACACAAATGCTTCGAATATTTTATTTATATAAACATGAATTTTAATTTGAAGTAAAATATAAATGTAGCTTTAAAGTTGTTATTCTATAAAAAGAAACTTTTAGTTAATAACTCACCAATTATGGTTCAAAATCAGGACGTAATTTAAAAATGAAAAGATATATGAAAACTAATTAAGATATTCGTTATATTAATCAGTTCCGACTTTTTCTTCTCACTTAATCATTATAATTTCCATATAATATGAATAAATGAATTTATGCATATATTTGAGACCATTTCAATAATCTGTTAATTTCCAAACATTTCAGTATTAGGTGGCCCCTCCAAACTGATAATTATGTTATAAAATATTCAGGAAAAAACATTGACAAACCTATAATCTCTTTAGAATCTTTAAGTATCAGTATTATAAATAATATGTTCACGAAATATTAAATACATAAAAATGAGAAAATGACACTTAATAAATATTTTTATACTTCGAAAGAAGGGAATTTTAAAAAAGTAACCAGTATTTTGCCCATAAAATAATATCATTAAATGTAAAAAATGAAGGGTGTCAGAATTCTAAGCATGAAAAAGCATGTGTTTCCTTAATGTTACTAATTTCACTAACACAAAAAAAATTCACTATCAGATCAATTTGTAAGACTTGTTCTGTTGCAAAATTTTGTTACAGTATCCTCGTAGACCTTTACAACCAACTTGATGTGCTAATGGAAAACGTTTCTTGCATTAAAAATGCATGTCTTAAAAATTTGCTGTAACTGTTGCTTTATACCGTGCTTTATTGTGATTTGTAGTAATATATTAATAAGTCTGTTGTGAGATGTGATAACTGATGTATGCTTTATCTTATACTGTAGAGAATAGTTGTTTTAGTGTTTGAATAGTGAAATTTGTTATTGGAATTAGAATATATTGCAACATATGTATCTACTTCCTTTGATACATTTCTAAATAAAATTGAAATTGTGTTAGAATATTTCTAAAACATGAAATGTTATTGATTTGAACACCTTTTCTTCGTAATTCGTCTTGACTAAATGAGAAAGTAATTTTTTTTTCTGGAGATAATTGCTTAAGAGAGACAATTATCTCTCCAACAGGATGTTTAAAATATCATTAATAAATTGTTGTAAAATTATTTAAAGGAAACATATCTTACGTTTTTTATGCCACACGTTTAGAACTTAAGCAAAAGTAGTCCTTTAAATTAAAGGATTGTCAAAATATCTATTAATAGAAGGTTTATTAAAGAAAATCACAATTTTAATATACAGGATGTCCAGAATTAACTAAGCCTATTTTAAAATTATTTGCAGTTGAAAACAGTCATCAGAATATTGTGAAATTTTGTGAAGAGATGGCTAATTTTGCATCTCCACTAACGTGGGGACTTAGACCAAGACAGATTTAACTTGCACCAGCCACCGCTATGCAACAGAGTTTACAAACACCCATGCCAAATTGAAACTAGAACTCTTCAGGCGCAACTGAAACGTCTGGTAAGCCTTGGCTTGATTTTATTGACAGTATCCTGCACCAGGTACCATACTTCGGGTGAGTGAAAGTAGAGTTTTATGGTGCAGGAGTCAAACATTCTTAGCTTTCATCTTAACTGAAAAAAAAAGATGAAAAAGGTAAAAATTGGTTGACAAAGAAGGAGGGTCGAAAATAGAGAAATATCACTAGGATACGCCAGGGAAGAATCACCGTATCTGTCAAAGACAGTAAACTCCATGGTAAAGGAAAATCTCATGGCTACCTCGGGTCATGATGCTTGTACTTACTTAAGGAAGGTAAGCCCCTGAGAGGAGAGAATTCAGGTGGTAGCTGAAAAAGAGGATCATCGCTTATGTTGTAGTGACATTTGTAAATTGCTTAAAATTGTAAAATTATTGTAAATATAGGGCTAAGTGTGTAATTTTAATACAGCGCTCTCTTGTGGCGATATTTGTAACTTCTTTTTGCTCTGAAAGTAATCCCTTCATAAATTCTTCGCAAAAAATTTCCCAATTTTCTGATGGTAGTTCTCGTCTGTAGGCAAATTGAGTTGTCAAAATAAGTTTTTTTTTAATTCTGGACATGCTGTTATGTTGCTTCTATTTCGAATCAACATGATTTTTAACTCATTATAAACATATTTTACAAAAACTACTGTTTTAAAATTTGCTACAGAGAACTATTTTTAATAAAAAAAAAAAAAACACTCCGAAACTCGCTTTTATCCATGTACTGTCATTGTTTTACATTAAACGAATGCTTTTAAATGCTAGCAACATCTAAGGAATATAAGTACAAAGGTAAAAAAAATGGGTACCCCTTAATGACTTCTGCAATTCTCTTCACATCTGCACAAAATCGATATCAATGGCTTAAAGGAAATAATGGTATTAATGGATTAATTTATTAACTTGACTAAAGCAAATAATTATCTTTTGAAACAGAATTTTTTCTTAAAAGGGATCTTTTTTGCAGAATAAGGTTGAATCATTTAATTAGCTTATTCTTCAAATTTCACTCGAATTCCCTTATAAGTTTCAGGCATATTCGAAAAAAAATTGTACTGAGTGTCGTATACCAATTCCACGCAAGCGATTCATATCTTTCCGTTTTATAACAACGTGCAATAAATGGATCTATAATTAAGTTATGTTCACCAGCATTCAGTCTCTCAAGACTCAATAACTGTCGATCGGAATTTCGAAATGGAATATTTCCTGAACTGTGGATCTCTAAGTTTTATGTTATTAGAAAAATTTAAGTATGTAAAAAGATTTGTACTTTTAGTTCTAATTTTTTATAATCGTATTTAATAATATGTTTTTATGGTATTACTTTTTCTATTTTTTAATGTTTTTAGAATTGAAAAAGAAAACTATCCATCTTTAATTGTAAGAAGCTTTAAAAAGTGCTGAGTAAAAAAATTGTACCGTCAAATGTTTCAGACACTCATTTAACCCTATTGAGTTCCTTTTTAAAGCTCTCATAACTCAAAAAACTTATTAGCAGAACTTTACAAATTTTGAAACCATCTGTTTTAAAAGTTAATAAATTACAAATTTGGTCCAGAAAGTACAAGGACTGAAGTTACAAAAAGTAGTTTATTCAAAATATATGACCAATGAGTTAATAATTTTCAAACATCACCCTCCTGCTTCAATATATCGATTTTGGGTGCTTTTTCTTGTCTTCATACAAACTCTGAAAGTCAAAAGGCTGTTTAGGAACCCCATCGAGCCACTTGAGTAGCAACAGTCATTCCAAACATTTTTTTTTTTTTTTTTTTTTCATTTCAAGGAACAAAAAGAGCTTTGGTGAAGCCAGATCTGAAAAGTAGGGAGGTTGGGGTGGCATTTGGACGTTATGTTTGGTTAGAACATGCCTCACAAATCACGACGTGTGACTAAGCGTCATGATGGAACATTCAGGTATCGGCAATTTCCTTCGGGCGTGGCGGATCCTAATCTTCAAACGTTCGAGAACTTCAGCCTATAATTTACTGTTCACTGTTTTTCTTGAATGAACAAACCCTTTATGAACCACATCTTTCGCATCGAAGAAGACAAGAACTTCCCTGCCAGTTTTTTATGCCTTTAAAAATACGCATTCTGGACATGATTTCGTCCTTGTAATACTTGTAAGATGACTCAATGGATCCTTCCGAAAGTTTCATTAGCAAATTTATTTGATTTAACGCAATACTTGATGATCTAATTCTGTTCGTAGTTTGCGGTATTCTCATCACACTCTCACTTTGGGAGAGATCTACACCTTCTGTGATTCGGAAACAAGGTCGAAGGTGTGGAAAGTTAGGGAGTACCTTCTTAACTAAAAGGAATACCTCCTAATCGCTAATATTGAATTTAAGAACGTCGAAAAAGAGTTCCATATTTAATAAAAGATAGAAGAATTGTTGTGATAGAATATTCAGGATGTGAAGAGAGGGCTAAGGGGTTGTTAATGTAGGAGATATGCATGTAGAAGAGAGAGCTAAGTTGGGGGATCTTGCCATTCTACAGTCCGTAGCTACATACTAGCGCAAGAAATGATCGACGCCGTGAACCACTGACTCACACCGGAGATAGACGTCTTTCTCTTAGTAATGACCTCTTTCTCTCAGCTTTGTCCATCGAAGTTCGCTTTGGTTCGGAGACAACTGACACGGGTCTTTTAGTTTGCGTCACATCCACCGCTGTTTATTCCATTCAAAGAGACCACCCTACACCCTTTTCCAATAGTTGGGGGGGAAATCAGTCCGGATACTTATTGGACAAAACATTTATGTTAATTAAGATATTTAATCCATTAACATCAAAATTTAGTTTCTTTTGAGTCATTAGCAGTGATATCAGTTTTATCTTGCTGCGATGAGAATTGCTGAAGTTAGAGTCCCATTTTTTTTATTGCTGTACACATGTGTAACATCATTAGAAGTGCTCATTGATACACCACAGAACTTTACATCGATTTGATGCCAGATATTTATCAAGAATGTATATGGCACTCTATAACCGAATTATCTTGAAATACAACAAGTACTTGAATGCATCTTTTCGTAAAATTTCCTCAAAAAAAAAAGGATACTATCAAGACCCTCGCCAAAACAATTTTATTTATTTTTTATTTTTTTTCCTTGTCA
Source organism: Nephila pilipes (assembly GCA_019974015.1). Taxonomy (NCBI): domain Eukaryota; kingdom Metazoa; phylum Arthropoda; class Arachnida; order Araneae; family Nephilidae; genus Nephila; species Nephila pilipes. The sequence continues at coordinate 989,846 of BMAW01126575.1, forward strand.
CCTTCTTCTTTCTTCCAGCAGGCGCAATAGCTACAGTCACCAGTCTAGCAACAGGACCTTTATCTTCTATAGTAGTCGCTTCACAAGCTCAGGAACCCCCTGCAACCCGCCCTCCAAGTCTTGCGATGTCTCGACCAGAGACCCAAAGAGAGCACCAAGAGACCAAAGAAAAAACTCCTCTCCTGGATGCTGTTGAACCTAGTATGAACTTTCACTCAAAATGTCCTGTCGGTGTTTGAAGCTCTTGTTTAATGTCTTTTGTCATTTTTCTTTACTTAAATACGTGACGAAATTTAAGAATTTCTATTTGCTGATTGATAAACTTGAAATGTTTCAGAGAAATAATTTATTGATTAATTTTTTTTAACTTCAAAAGATTATCCCATGTTCTTAAAGAACAACATTCTATGTTATTGCGAAAATGTTACGACCTACCTCTGTTGTTTCAAAGTACCTCATGAACCCTCAACACGCATGTACTTTCCCTGCGTTGCTTTTACCCGCCTGTAACCGAAAATAAAAGTAAATTTAATGGAAAACATATGTGTAAACCTGTGACGTTTGGCTATTCACGATTTTTTTGGGTTAACCTCCGGAACTTTTTAGTGATTTAAATTGCATATAATTACAACTCCGTGCCAGCCAAATGAGACATGATTAGATAAATTAGATGAAGATAAGTGTCGGGAATGAAATTAGAGATAAAGATATATAATCAAAATAAAACTGAAAGGGTAGAGGTGGGGGAGAGATACAGGATAACAGAAAAACTAACAGATATTTGTAAATTGATTTGAATCTTTGTAATTAATCGTTTGTATTGAAGTTAGTTAGAAGCGACTCTTAGTTTTAGTAATAAGAGTTGAATCTGTTGTAATCATGAAGCATGTGTATTGGAACGAGTGATTTGATAAGCTAAAACTTTATTATTAGAACATAAAATAGGCTTAACTGGGTTAAGAGAGATTCCAGAAAGAGAGAGCAACCTTTCGTATTCTGTCCTGGCAAAAAATAAACCATGTCGTCTTTCTCTGACGTCTCTTCTAATGGATTTTGTTAACTTGTTGGCTAGTTAATTAGACTTAAATAATGAAAGAAAGCCATTACAAACGTAACATTTGCAGTTGTTGATCAGTTAAATAAGGGTAAAAAAAACTTGATGTTCATGAGCAGTAATAATCTGCAATGAGCAGACTATTATTTTATTATCAAATATACGAAACAAACTCCATCATTTCTCCTTTGAGGTACTCTAAGATGAAACTCTAACTAGGTCAAAAAATGTACAGGATTTTAAGTGAGCTACTATAGTTGAATTCTGTAATTTTTTTTTTCCAGGCATCTTCATTCAGCTGAACATTTCTGCTCGAAATATAATATAATACAGATATGCTGATATTCTTTTTTGTAGCTTTTTTGCAAGTTTTCCAAATATTTTCTTTATTTGTAGCAATTTTACACAATTTGGAATTTGTTTAATATCAATAAATTGTGAAAATGATGAAAACGAAATTTTAAACTTTTTAAAAAGTATATCTATTTGAACAAAAATTGTTTTAAATTATTATGCGTAAATGCTTGATTCTAAGCTTGAATGAGACTATGAGATAAAGGTTTTAAAAATTGTAATTTTGTTTTAAAATTTAGAAGAAACATTCCAAAAACTACTCAAAAACTACATTCAACATTTTAACATTTTAATGTTCGGAAAAAAGAAAATTGGCTCAAATCTCAAAACATTTTAAAATGCGAATTGTTTGTACTTTTTATATAGAAAACTATTCTTATTGGTTCTCAGCGTTCACTCTTATAGTTAAATATTGTAATGATATCATACAGAAATTATGTTTTAACAGTCTTAAATACTAAGACTCCTACTGGGTTTTTTTTCCCTTACAGCTTCCCAGACAGCATCTGTCGACTCTACTCCCGGGTCAATTGGGAACATTCTCAGTCCACAAGCTGCGTTCCAGGCATCCCAACTCCACAGTCCCTCTAGTCAAAGAAACACTGTAGAAAGCACTCTAGAAACCAGACGCCCTTGTTCGGGACCGGGGCGTCTGGGGACCATTCCTGGCGGCACGTCCAGCAGTGGTGCCCGATCCAGTTCTAGCGTCACTATTCCTCTCACGGGTAGTTCGGTCAACGGCCAGAGTCCTGGAGATGATCTAACGTCCCCTCACCACCAGCCTTTCCCTATCGCCAACTCTAGACCAAACACGCAGATGCTAGAAGCCAAGCTAGATAACCTTAGTAGGTCAGTATGACATGAAATAACAGCCTCACATGCTTTTATAACAGCATGTACTTTCATTTTTCGAAATGGTTACCCAATATTTCAAGGAAATATATTTATTATATGCTATTTCGACGTTAAGTGTTGTTTTTTTTATTTCAGTGGGGGGATTTAATTGATAAAGAATTATAATTAATTACGATGACAATAACTCTTCGATAAAAAATGCTCTTAACATAGTTTGTTTTCTCTTATTTCCATTTACTAAACAAATGAATACAAATAAAGACGTACTATATCCAATATTCAATAGATGCAGAAAAAAATATACAGAAAGCATGTTCTAATTTACTTCGGTTCGATCGGCTTATTTATTTATAGATAGTTCACTTCGATAAGATCGTTGACTCCACCCATGTCACGTGGCATCCAACTTTTCGGTAACATGGAATAACCCATCCATTTAGTACGCAACCAAATGTTACGTGTATTTTCCCCAAACTAGAACACAGCCAAATTTTCTTACAAACTTTTCCTCTTACCTCACGTTTTCAAGAAAAAAAACGCCAAATACCAGAATTACAGATTATGCTGATGATAGTCGAAATAGAATGTTCTCCGTTTCTCTCTAAGACAAAATGAATTCGTTTAACGAGGAGGCTGAACTACAGCTACTTTCATTTTAATTGGTTCGATGTTTGTATTAAAGTCGCACCGAGAAGCAACATGAGGGCTATTGGCAGAATACCCATGTGGATCGAGCTCCCTCAAAGGGTTTGGAGTGACAAACCGATCACCCGGTAGACAATCACCCCGCATTCAGCATTTATTGGCAAAATGAATTTTTTTACAACAATGAAGAGTAAGATATAATAGTACATGTTGGAGCAAAGAACGAAAGTTCTTTCATAATTTTGAAATTCAAAAGAAAATAAAAGCTGTCATTGTGTTTACAGAGTGTGACGTCATAGTTTTAACTCTTCCCATTTTTCTTTTCCTGTCCTTTTTTTTTTCTTTCTTTTCCTGTCCTTTTTTTTTTTTTTTTTTTTTTGAAAACATATCAATCTGTATTCCATTGACGTCACGTTTGTCTTCTAATAACCGATACAGATACAATGATTTACGCCCTCAGTCAGACTTCCGACGAAGGCCACCCACACCTTTGGTACAAATACTGCCCGCATAAAGGAAAATTTAAATATTCAGAAATTTAGCCCTTGACAAACTTTTAACGTAAATACAAGGTATACAACTATAAGCAAGCAATATATAAAATTGAAAATTTAGAAATGTAATCAACTATTGAAACAATTATGAAATTTGTTGAGTAATTTTACGAGGCTTAAGAATACAGGATTTAAACAGGAAATGCAAATTAGGAATTTCACACATGGATTTCAGCCAAATAGGTTTCGCTTCAACAACAGGACATTTTAAATAAAAACTTTTGGTAAAAAGGCAAAAAAAACATAGTGGTCAGCTTCTATAACACAGCCAAAAGGAAAATTTATATTTTTCAAATGGAAACTGCTCAAATAACAAAAGAAAGGACTATGACTAGTTAAGAAATGAATAATAAAACCTGAATTAGAATAAAAATTCAAATTTGGTCTTGGGCAATAGGACTGAGCCCGAATACCGGTATTACAAATTGACCACCAGAGCTCCCAATCAAAAAGAGAAGCTTGTATAATAAAATCTTATCTATATGAGACGGAGGGGCAGGGATAGTCATTACCTCACCTTCAGTGACAGCGAGCTTTGCAAATGAATCTGCAGTTTCATTGTAATAATCTTCTCCGAACCACCAGCATAGGTTGTAAAAATCAGAAAAAGTTGTTAATTTTTCTTTAATAATATTAATAAAGACTGATTTATTTCTGATCTTCTGTAGTAGCAATATTGATGATAAACTGTCGGAATAAATAGAAGCTTAGAAGTTATGAGAGATGGTCCACAATACAGAAAACCCGATTGCCGTAATTCGGTCTGAAAAACTGAAATATAAGAAATCAATTTAAACGTGTAGAATTTAAACCCCGGAGGGAGACATACACGGCGAACCCCAGTTTCGGACCCCATCCTGGATCCGTCGATGTAAATCCCCCCCTAAGAACAGCTCTCAATGAAATATTTAAATCGAATGGGATATTATTAATTAATTGAAAAAAGTTAGAATTATGCTGCTTTCAAATTTGATATTTAAGGAGGGGGGTAGGATAAAATGAATAAGAGGACCACCGAAAATCTTCTGCAAAGCACCAGTTAGAGACATGTTATAGGCCTTGGTAATTTTTAAATGGTAAATTCTCTTAATGAAGTTTAAATTTGTAATTTGAGAGGAGTTTAGATTACCACACTAGTCCCCACACCACAAATAATAATAGGTTCTATAACAGATAAGTACTATAGTTTATAATTTTTAGAATTGAAATCACTGAAAGAAAACTATTAAAATTTAATGAGAAATTATAATTTTTTTTCTTTAAGATAGTTAATGTAAGGGCTCTAGGAAAGCCGGCAGTTAATCCGAATACTTAAATATTTATAAAATTTACAAATTTTAAAGCAGTAACTGTTTAGTTTGAAAATTGGGTTTCGACTGAAGACGCTGCCACAACGAACTCCCTTGTTACATATTGAAGGGCATCTAAATACAACAAAAGAGGTTTTCTCAATCGAAATCTCTAGCCTTAGCCGTGCCAGATGCTCAGCAATAAGGTCAATTAAAATATTGGAGTTACGCTCTAGGTTTCTTCTAGAATTTCCAGAGGAAAAATAACCGCCAGATCATCCGTAAAAGCTTGAACTAAAATGAGACGGACCTTGTAGTTTTGAACTTTTATCAAGTGACAAGGACGACACCTGAGCACCAATGTCTGTGAAATGTCTGTTTTAAAAATTAAGAAATTCCGAGGCGTTCTATAAAAAGTTGAAGAAAAAACAAGAAAACACAAAAATTCCGTCCCTCATGGATAGTGAAAGATAATCGAATTAAGTATTTATTTTTAAAATCGGAACCGTTGTCTTAAACGTCGTCAATGATAAGGAATGCACTAACAATCTGATAACGTTGGCGAAAAATATCCCCACCCAACTACGAACAATGGTAGCACAGTTGTAAAAAGAGTCTTCTGGAAAAGAGGAGGAATGAACTGTCTTTGATTGCCTTGATACAGCAATTTGTACTGTAGGTGAAGTAAATGAGGGGGAAAAATCTGGTACAGCACATATACTACCGAGTTGTAAAGATCAAATTGATATTTCCAAAATTTCGAAATTTTAACTGTCATAAAGGGGAAAAAATATAACTTTCATAATCTGAAAATATACTAATCTAATGAAAATCTTAATCATTTATTCTTATCAATTACCTTTAACCTAAATTAGTTTTGTGCACCTAACAATGCCTTTTACGTGATCTCTTTCAGGCAAGTTCGTACGATAGAAACTCGCTTGAGCACCGACATCCAGACTATCATGCAACTCTTATCTCACATCGTCGCCCACTCGGGTGGTTCCCTCCTAGGCAATACAACAACCGTCTCCAAGGACCTCGTGTCCCTGTCCTCGGACCTGACCCCTGAAGATGGCCTGACCACCCATCAGTCCTCCTCGTTTAGGCACGCTGGGGGTAAGCCTCGCGGTCGGCAGTACAGGAGGGCGGTCAGTCTTCAGGGAAGCCTGTCCGCCCTCACACCCGACGGGGTCTCGCTGAGGTACATGTGCAGGAGCCTTGACTTGCCTAGGTAAGTATCAGCGTATTTTTTGCAGTAAATACTGTTTTGATATTTAAAAATGCAGTTCTTTCAACTATTTTATTTTTATAAGAAAGTCTGTACTTTAATCTACTAATCAACATAATTATCTACAAAGGCACTTATCATTTCGTACAAACACCTTCTGAATTCCATCCTCATATTATCGGGCCACCTATTGGGCTAATCAATGTAATACGATCGTTTTGATGTCACAATCATCGTCACAGCACTGACCGCCGAAAGACTTCTTCTAGTAAAAGAACAAGTGGTAGTCACTAGGAGCCCGATCAGGGCTATACTGGGGAGAACCACGTTATTTCCAGCAATATGATGCAATGAGATTTGGTTCAACGAGCCACGTGTGAACACGCATTGTCATACAACAAAACAATCTCCTTTATGGGCATGTCACTCCTTTTGTTTTTGATTGCACAAAGCAGTTTAGTCAAGGTGTCATAATATATGTCTCGAGATTTATTAAGTCACTTTTTCGAGCCAAAAAAACCCACAAACAACACCACCTGCCTATCCCAAAATACAGTGAACATGCTTTTGCGTACTGAAATTGTTTGCTTGAGCTTCACTTTTTTGAATGATGTTGAATGCCTTGCATCGAGTTCCGTGGATAGCTGTTTGGTTTCTGGTGTCATATGAATCATATGTCCATACACTTAATTAACTACTGATGAATTTCGGAAGTTTTATACCTTTTGCATGTAGAAAACGAATCACATCGCGTATTACACAATCAATGGAATTTTCAATTGTGTGAGGCATTTTAAATGTGTACAAACAAACGTATACATGAGCGAATGCTTTCGTACTGGCATTTCTGATTAACCAACAAATGTAGGTACTTGGTGCACCTGTATGGAAGGGCGATAGTAGAGCCTGCAGATGCCATATTTAAAATGGTACCTACTTTAAAAAACATCCCTAGTAGATGAAAAGAATATCCTTAAGTTTTTATCACAGTTCAGTTACAGCGAACTCACATATGTTTCTAAGTAATATATAATAATTGCCGATTTATTTAATATATATTTGGAGAATTCCCCTCATCACGATAAACAATTAGTTCAATCTAATAGTTCAGCCATAAGTTATTTCTATATTTATTTTTCGACGTGAAGAACAATTGCTTACAAAAATTAACCACCTTTACATATAAAAAATACTTGTATTCAGATGCAACTAATGCGGTGCCCATCTCTCAGATTAATCATTTACTTAAAACTATAAATTTAGAGATTAAAAAGGCCACAGTGATCATATAGAGGAAGAGAAGAAGCTTTCTCCAATCATAAATGAGAATCAAATAGAATGAATAACAACTACGCAATGAGTGGTGATAATAACGCATCATTTAATTTATTCAAACAGAGTTAAAGCTGACGGTTACATAATTGAGATTTTCATACCTGAGATATAAGTAGAGCCCTATGGAGATTTTGGGGAATAGCTTTACATATTGTGAAGAGGGGTGGGGTCGTGAAGTTTGTTCAGTATCCAAGCATCATGTAAGTGTGTGTGTCAAATCTTGGCGAACTTCGGATTTATATGCGTCGCCGGGAGGGATACATTGTCACCACAAAGAGAAAGAAAACGTCATTTCTTTTCAAAAGAACCAATAACATTTCTGAGATTTAAGTGAGCAATGACTTTCTGCGTGTCTTTCAATTGTAAATTCAAAGAACTCAATAGGAACTGTCCAAATTAAAATCATCTGTTCTATAATCGTGGGGAGTACGTATAACGATCTCATACTAATCCCCTTCAAAATAGTCTCCTTGGAGTACCTCACACTTCTCTCGGTGACCCTTGATGATAGCAGTACTGGAACGCCTCTTTCGAAGTAAAGGACATATGATCCATCGCGTTTTATCTGATCTCTTTCCACTTGAATATTTGATATAGGTTTCGTTTCTTCTTGTAAATCGACCAGCTTCATATAAAATTTAATTCAGAAGCGCTGTTCTAAGTTTTCTCTCATTTTGTTAATAACGAAAATCTCACTGCATTCCTTGCATTTCATCATTCATTGACGGTCTCTTTACATAGGTGCAGCAAACAATGCCTTCCTGGCTTCATTTGCTTACGGTCGAAAAATTATGATCAGATACTTTTTTAATACAATAGTATCTAGTTTGAGAAATTCTGTTTTTTCATTGTCCAGAGCTTAGTTCTGCGAGTGACGTTACTGCATCTTCCGAGGCAAGCATCGTAAAATGCAGTTTACGTTGTTTGCTATGGGTATAAAAAATTATTTTTTCAAATGTTTAATTCTTTATTCTAAACCTTATCAATTTATTTCTCACTAGTATTTCTGCTGATGAAATGTAAATTGTCTGCTAAGTAGTAAAATTATGACATCTGAAAGGTAACAAGGCTCTAAATTGTCTGCTAAATACAACCATAACATTAGTTTCGAGCTCTTTGCTGAATTTAAAAATCAATTTATGGTGCGGAGCTTTACTTCTTATTCAATTGCGATGATGAGAACCACACTCTGACTGGAAGATCTTCTACACCTTTTCCAACATTTTATTATTATTAACGCTTGATTAAATACAAAGAACATATATACAATATTTGAAGAGTATTTTACAGGACACCTCTTCTCTAGGCTTGAACACGGCTATCATCTTCGTCCCGAAGGCCTGCTATTGCTGCTTTGGTTAGTCCTTTGAGAGTTTCGTATTCTTGCTGATTAAACAAACTTTTTTTTTATTTTTGTTGTCAAGGGTAAAAATGCGAGGATACAGAAAATGGGTTGTTTCGCCACAAATAGGTATCACTGTTTTCAATCAAACCGCAGAAAGAAGAAAGTGTGAATTATCTGTGGTACTTAAACTGCAGTTAGTTTTTCTGAGACTTTGAGTGAATTATCGTGTGTAAAATGACATTTTCGGACCATCTTATCAATATACTACAGATCTTTTTTCACATGGGGTTAACCGACTTTGGTAAACATGGGTGATGCGCCCTCGAGATGTCTTGACGAACCTTCTCTATTTTTGATCCTCCATCTTTTCAACCAATTTTTACCTTTTTTCTAATATTTTTTCTAACGCTTCTTTCACTCACTCGGCTTACCATCTTATCAAGTTTTCTATCTTGATTTTCATCTTCAATATGGTGAGGAGTAAATCCTCTTCAAATCCCATGATATTGTTGTTGTCAGATTTCATTGGGACATTTTCGCAGCTCTATCTGCTACTTTATCTCTCTTAATGCATACGTGAAAATTCTTCCAAAGAAGGTGTTTATGAGAAGAAAAGTTGCCTCGATGGTGAAGGGTACCTTGAGATTCTGAAAGGCCCATGCGGTGCCCATGTATTGGCTCTTTGGATGGTGAGTAACTCAGCTTGGAAACAAATTTTAAACGATGCTTCATGTGTTTCTGTGATGAGTATTTTTATCTCTCTTTAAAAGAAGAGAATATTTATCAGAAGCATTCAAATTAGAGTCACAAGCCATTGAGTGAGAAGTTTTGATATATTCTAATATATTAGAAAGATTAGTAGCTTAAAAATATTTAGATTCTTATATTTTTCTAATTACTAAGAGGTAAAGGGAATCTAAAATCATTAAATTGCTAAATATAAAAGTTATTTAAAATATTTATCTGTTAAATGTCTATTTTTTGGCAATACGTATATAAAAAAAAAGACTTACTCGTGATGCAGAAATGATTTTTTTTAAAAAAAAATTTGCATGCATGGATTTAGTTTTTTTATTCATTTGGATTCACGATTATAATTTTGATTTCATTTTCATTTTAAAATTGGCTCATTCTTATATTAAAATTTTATTCAACAGTTTCTTTAAACTTAAGGAACTTTCAAAAAACACATAAATTTTCATTTGAAACCGTACAGTTTGCTGTGTAGTAGATGAGATACACTTAATGCAATAAAAAAATGTTAGGGAGTCTATATGTTCGCAACGAAGGGGTATTCAAAAGTTCTCGGAATAACGCTGCCCTGGGAAGAGCTTACGTAGTACGTATTTCTTCCGCTAGGAACGTGAAGAGCAACTCTACACGAGTTTTATACTGTCCGTAGCTTCACCCGGAAAGTTTTGTCTGCCCGCAGTGAATTTTTTGCTCCCTCCTCTTATTTTTAAGATGGCAAATTTAAATGAACAACGTGTGACAAAGAAATTTTACTATCTGATCCGGAAGATCGTCGCAGAAACTGTTGTGATGTTGAAGATAGCTGACAAATATAATGCTTTAGAATAAGCTTAAGTGTATACGAGAGATTTCACGTTTCAAAAACGGTGACATGTATATTGATGACAAATCCCGTTCCCATCATCTGCAAAATAGAGGAAAATATCGAGGAAATTCGTAAATTTGTACCTGAAGTCCGACAACTGAATTAACTGGTTGCTCTTGGAACTTGGTTCAGCAAATTTTAATAGAAAACTTTTGAAAGAGAAGGGTCGCTGCCAAATTCGTGTCTTTTGTTCTTAACGACCAGCAAAAAAAGCCCCAGTTTTTGGCCCAAAACAGTGTGACTCCTTAGTTCCTAACACCATACTCACCAGATCTAGTTCTGAGCGCTTTCTTGCAGTTTTCACGCAAAGAGAGAGACATGAAATGACAACGATTTGATGACGTGAAGCGGTCAAGGAAAAAACGAGGGAGAAGCTGTCAGTTATTACTGCTGGAGAGTATTGAAAATGTTTCTCGCAATAGAACCATCCAATTGGACTAATATGTTTAATACAATAGAGGGTACTTTGAACAGTTGTTAAGACTGTTTCGTAAAAAAAATGAAATACATTATTTTCAAAAATACATTCCAGGTTTTTTTTAAAAAATACACATCGTCGTATACTTTAGAATAATATTTTTTGGAACACTTTTCTGTTTTCAAAAGCGTTCGAAGTTTAAATTCTATACTTTAACATCGAACAAAATCAGCTTAAACAGATTCAAATTCCGATTTTTTCAATTAAATTATTAAAATCACTTATTTTGACAATGATGAAATCTAAACAAAGTTTTTTATGCGCAGGAGCCAAGACCAGGAACCTTTGTCGACTGTTCATGATTCCGAGTTGGATGAACAAATAGAAAATTCTAAACATTCCAAGACAGTGCCTGTTACACCTGCCAGCGAGAAGCTGCATGAACAGCCAACAAGGTGTGCCTCACAACCTCTGGAGGTGAGAATCACTTCTCCCATTCTACAAAATCTAAATCTATCTGTGTCTGTATAATTTTTCGATGACTTCTTATCACCTTAACAATAAAAATAATATTAAACCCATAACTGTAAACCTTTTGAATCTAAGTGTCTTCATTCAGATATTTAAATTCCTTATTAATCCAATAAACTCATATTATTTTATCTATAATAATATTAAAAAATATCAATTACGTTAAATCTGTAAAATATGTCTTCTACAACTTAAGACCGTCTCTAATTTATGAGGGAACTAATAATCAAGATAAAATGCATTCATTAATATTATTTTGGAAATTCTTGCCTTAAAAGTTTTGGAATACTTACTCTCCTATGGCAACAAAAAAATTATATTTAAGAAGAGGTCATGATTATACCAAAAATGTATCTTATAAAATTTGGTTCTCGTAAATAAAGGATAAAAATGTACTGAGGTTCAAGAATGTTTACGTTATTTTCAATTAAACTTGAAATCAGAACAGTGCTTATTCTTGAAAAGGATGTATCAGGGGTATTTTATAGTACATTGTTTTTTTTTAATTTAATTTTAAGTATGCTAATTTTTAACCAGACTTAGTTGATAAATTCTCTCCTAAATTGAAAAAAGCTCTTATATTCGAGTAATGGCACGAGTTCAAATGTAAAACTATTGCAGAATCTGTATTCGATATGATTTTATAACTGGAGGCAAAATATTATTTTGATGCTTAATTTGAGTTTGAAATATATTATATAATGAAAACGTTTTACAAATAACTGGAAATTTTTATGTTTTTTGACACCATCAAAAATAATAAAAAAAATTGTAATATTATATTAAAATTCAAGCAATATCATAATTTAAATTTTTGTTCTTTTTTTTTAAGAAAAATGCCCACATTACCGCATACATATTTATCGTACCTATGATGTTCTAATAAGTATTCAAGACTGGAAACAAAAATATAGAAATTTCTCAACCAAATATAATTCTTAATAAAATCAAACAATATGAAAACGTAGAGCGCTATAACATTTTCCGTTATTCCAAAAGCATGCATTATTATGAATAAAATATGAAAATAACTACTTTATTTGAAAAGCAATTGCACACAACAATATAGGGAAATAACTTTATCAATTTAATTAACCATCCAGAAAATAAAAAGAAACTATTGATACATTTTTACATTACCGCGTTGCAATATAGGACAATAACGCAATTATTTTATAATTTTTTGCTTATTATTTTTGTGCTTGACTACTTTATTCATAACTCCACTACTTTCAAAAAGATATAATATATGTGTTATTGTACATCTGTACAATATCTGTATTATTGTATAAAAAATATCTGTGTCATTGTATACAACATATACACCCAACGTCGAAAAAAGAAGTTGCATCTAAAAGAAATAGAGAAAATTAATTATTTGAAATTAAGTTGAGGAAATGATTTAAGAATTAAGTGGGGGGGTATGCTAAAATTTGTTGGTCAAAAAAAATCATTTCAACTCTCAATAGGATGTTTGGGTCTCTATTATTGCTATTGCACACTGCTACACGTCGAGGCATGGAATCGTTGATGCTTTTAACGGTGTTTTGACTGAAATCATTCCTTGCAGATTGAACTTTGACACTTAGATCTTGCAAATTTTGAGGTAGCGGTGGAACCTAAACAAAACGGCCTTTTGCACCCCATAAGTTTTCTGGTAACAGGTCTGGCGATACTTATGAGGCTAGAGTTTATGCCTGCTAGGCTCTTATGATGGCAGCGGTATTGATACAAACAATGAATTGATGAAAGAGAGGAGTGGAAGGAACGTTCATGAAAGGAATGCCTCAATAATGAATCTCATAATGAATATAATTTTTCTCAATATTTTTCTTAATATTGAATATAACTCTTTGTATGAACATTATTATTCAATTATATACTCGTGACATCTTGTATGCGAAATCATTGTAATTCTGAATTGTGTCCTATGAGTTTAATAAAGCATATATGAGGCCACAATAATTTTCTATTTGGTATACTACATTTAATTCTGGATGATGAGCTAAATATTCTTTTTTGTGTTTCAGCGTCCAAGGCTCCGGATGGTCCGCCTCAATAGGCACCTCTCTGCAGAGCCGGGTCATCCTTCTTCTCAGGAGTGGGACCCACCTGGAGATGTAGTTGGTGGGACAGCAAGTGCTGCTGTGCAACTACAGCAAGGAACACTCCTGCCAACGTCCTCGGCGGTCCATATCACATCCTGCTCCTCCACGTCGGCCTTGCATTCTATGAACGCAGGAAAGGCCGATACAGAGAGGAAGACCACCTCATGGGACGACGTCTCCAAAAGACCTGTGGGTTCCCAATCATCCGACGTGTAAATAGTGTAAAGTTCGAAAACAAAAAAAAATATTCGGGTTCGTTGGGTTTTTATTTTTCTACCGCCAGAGCCTTGTGTGTCTATTCAAAATGTAGACAGTGCCTGAGACTCCTTGTTTGCCAGACTGCAGGAATATTAAACACCGGTGGCGTAGCTAGATCGGAAGGGACCCTCGGTGTTTCTACTGGGTGTGGGGCCCAAAGCCACGTCTACTATGCACACATTCTACAGTGGGCTCTGGTATTACACTTGCAAAAAAATGCACCGCCTACAACCGCAATAGCTACGCCACCGAGTACAACAACAAAGGGACTCGAGTTGACATTCAGTTCCTCAGTACCACCCCATCCTAAACTATCCCTTGTTAAGTTCCAGGTTGCCTTGACAAAATATATATATAAGAAATGAATTAAAAAAATAAATAAAAAAAAACAAGCAAAAAAAATCTTCACGAGAGCTGGGCTGGGTCTTCCCTGGAAGAACAAGACGAAAGACTGTCAAAGCAATAGACGAGACTGACTCACAGTGGAGTTTTCCACTCTCAGGGAGTCGGACGAACAACCCCATATCAGGACGAGTCACATTTCTCTCTAGTCCACGGTCTGTGATAAGTTACGTGTGGTCCTCATAGTGGGGTGCTACAGAAGGCTGGAATGCTTATATAGCTGTGATTATACTTCCTTCGCTCCTGCTAAGCAAGAGCGAATGGACTGATTGAGACTGAACTGCTCTCGAATTGTATATAAACTATATACACATATAAAAAAATATATTTATGCATATATGTGTATTGATGTATATAGAGCAATATACATCCATACACATATATAGTCCACTATTAGGTGCTGGCCGCAGCGTGGGCGCAATACTTTTAGCTAAAAAAAACAGAGGCTATAGACAAGTAGGCACACGTAGAGCACAAGTGTTGCCCCACGCCTTTTTTTCATAAACGTTTTTCATGGCTTCAAATTGCCTGGTGCAAAACAAACAAACCAAAAGAAAAAAATTAATAAATCAGACAGAGAATCCGTTTCCTCTTTGCTATCTACCATAGCGATTCCGATGCTTTTCACCGCAAGAAAATCAAATCAGGTAATTTAGAGCGAATAAATTATCCTGTAACCAACTTGTGCATAGAAACATCTACTTAACTCAAATTTCTTTACACTTCTAATAAACGGCCATCTTTTTTACCTGCACACTCTGAGAAATTACTAAGGAAAAAAAAATTAAGAAGTGAAATCTTCATAATTTAGTATATTAGCTGACTTTAATCTCGAATTTCCCCGAGAGAGTTTTCGTTCCCGTACTCGGGGAACCAACTCGCTTTGAGTGGGCCATTGCACAGGTCACACCTAGGGGCCTTCCAGTGCATGCGCTGCAACTTGATGCAAACCTTTAACTTTGCACTCCTGCCTGCTTCCTTACTTAAACTACTACTATATATAATAATCTCACCCATCTTGTACATACGTTCGTTACGTATTAAGAGATAAAAAAAAAGCTCCATTTTTATATAAATTGTTACATATTTTACAACAGAGGGTTAGACTTATGGTGCATAGAAGATAAGTCATGTCAGCGAGCCTTGTAATGGAGAAGAGGCTGTCGCTACTATGCTAACGCCGTGGCCTTCCTTTCAATGTTAGCGGACTGTTTCTGTTGCAGACCCTACATCTATTTTGTTAATGAATCATAAAAGCTTCATCCCATTTGGTTCTCAAAAAATGTTCTGTATAATAAAGAGACCTATGCAACTATTATCACTTGTGTCTCCTTGCTTTTCTTTCTATCTCACTCTCTATCTCTTTCTCTGTCTCTTCAGCTGCAGATTCGAAACATGCGACGATACAAAATTAATCATTATTAGAGAGATACGAGGGTCGTTCAATAAGTCCTTAGAAAATCCGAGAGATGGCGCTTGTAGCATCGAAAATTGTCTGTTTTTAGAAAGCATCATGACTCACTTGACATCTGTCTAAGTTTCAGTTACTCGTATTCGTGATCATGACACATGTCACACCTTTTAAAATTCTTCGCCACAACTTTTCCGGCCGATGAAACCAACTTCACCTTTTTCGAAAAACTTCACCGGAAGTAACCAATTGTTTTGATTGCTACTTGGTTTCTGATGTATAATGAGGAATACTGGTCTCACCGACCCTAATAACTTGACACAAAATGACATTAACAATTCGACGGGGCAGCAATCAAATTTTGATTTGTCAGCAAATAACTACCTGATCAAAACTAACAAATTAATCACTGTCATATTTGTTTCGCCTCCGTTTAACAGATTTCAAAACTCAATGGTAATAACAGTTTATATTAATGATGCCATCTGCCTTCAAATACAAGTACTTTTTGAACCTCTCTCGTATATCATCCTTTAAACAGCATTACAATGATTAAGAACAAAATTATATTCAAACTTTTTTCTTGGCCTGTCTCTACCCTATGATGGATACCATTGATTTGAAACAACCTCAATATTCATTAAATCACCTAATATTTTTTCCTCAATGTGTTTAGACATAAAAACAATCACTAACATACTCGAAGCCTTTACAAGTTCAAAAAACAAAACAGAAAATACAACATACGAAAATATATATCAGAGAGTAACGTTACGTCACTCGAAACGCCAATGGCTCCTTTCCTCTCAGTTAATAACAACTGAAATTTTAAATAATCAGAACATTCAAAGTTTAAAGAAAAAACAAATAACTGAAAAAAAATCGAATAGAATCGAGATATTTTTTTTTTAAATTCATTTTATGACATTGTTTAAAATGTATTTTATTAAAATTATAATTTAAATATGAAAATGAATAGAATTTATATATTTTTTTCATCTATATTACACGTGACATGGTTAAAATACATATTACTAAAATTATAATTTTAATTATCAATCACACATATGTTATCAATCAGCAAAATCACACATAAGCGTTTTCTGCAATTGATTTTACAAAATTATCATGTGCAGGAAAAAATTTATTTCAAATCCAATTTAAATTTTTTATTTAGTTTTTATAAAATATAAATTTCAAATTCCTTCACCTTAAAAAGTTTCTAAAAAAAGTGAAATTTAATATTTACATAAATCTAAACTCAATGCTGAGACTTAATTTAATTCAGAATATCCTATTCTCTTTAAATTAAATATCATCATAAGCTTAAATTCTTGTAAACATAGCTGAAATACATTTTTTGAAACAGCATTTATAACTTCCATTTTTTTATTCTGTTTATCGCAATATCTCAATGATGGACAACTTTTCTTGGAAGCTACAGATAAAAAAAAATATTAAATCTCAGAATTATTTTTATATAAATACATGAAAATTACCTAGATATCTTCGAATGTAGAAATAAAAAAAAATACCTTTTCAAAAACTGAATTTATCCACAATCCAAGCTAATTTATATTTAATATGATAATAAATTAAAATTACACAAAAAACAGTAGGTTAATATTTGTCTCACAATAATCAGATTAAATTTTAAAAAAATCATTCCATTCAGGAAATTTGTAAATTAATATCTCTTTATATTTATAACGTTTAATTCTGAAAAATTTTTGATAATAATGTTTATATATGTATTTTAAAATTCAAAAATATTACTTTTTAAATTCATTCACATTCATTTAATGATTTGAGAATAATTTAGACAATATTTATCAAATTTTTTGTCAATTTTATGATAAAAATTTAAAAATAAAATGTTAGAAGTTTTATTAATATTTTTGTTTTTGGAACACCTCTATTGAAAGAAAAAATTTGTATTTCACAAACAGATCTCCACGACAATTTTCATGAATTTCAACTTAGTTTAAATTTTTCTTCTGAACAAATCTGCTCTTTATCTTTTAGAGTTTAATTGTAGTTCTTGAGAATCTCGAAAGATATTGGTACACACACACATTTATTTCTGTTACTAATTCTGAAATTTATTTTAAAAATAATGGTCTAATATCATACTTAAAACGGAATCTTCATTAATTTTTTTTGCTTTGTTTTGCTATATGAAAACATAATTTTATTTCTCAGTTTTGAAGCTCTGTGATTCTATTTGAATTTAAATACTAAAAACTAATATATCATATCACAACAAAAAATTTATTTTTACGCTTGATTTCCTTCATTCGACTATTTAATGGAAATAACACTCTCTTATTTGAATAACCTCATTAAAAAAAATTCTAAATCTGAAGTTGATATGGTATATATTGCGCTTTTTTTATATTATATCGCCTTACATTTTATATCGCCTTTACTATATGGTTCTGCGGTTATATATTTAAAATGATTATATTATTTACTATAGATGGAAAATAACAATAATCTCGATAATTACATTGCATTTGACTTGTATAATGAATGATTCTATTAAAAAATAAATAAAAAGTTTTGATTTTTTTTTCACTCTGATTTTTTCTGTTAACTCTTACATTTTTAATTAAACTGTTCATATTTAGCTTGTTTAGGTTCTTACATGTAAATTCATTGCAAGTATTTATTTTTTATTTTCGCATCTTTGGAAAAACTAAACTAAACAGAACTTAAAAAACATTTGAAAAAATTAATTCTAGCAATAAAAAATTTCATGAACACTTGTTTAACTGTAATATATATTTAGTATTTTTATTAAATTATTGCCATTTAAAAAAAAAAAAAAAGAGAACTATATTAATGCAATTATTAAGCATACAGTGATGTGCCAAAATTATCACAAAAAACTCACGAATAATTATTATATCATAAATATTGCTATAATTATTTTATTATAATATAAATAATTTAGTTTATCAAAAATATTACTTTCCTTTAAATGTTATATCTTAGTCTAAAATTTTCGAGTCTTCGTACATGTTTATCAAATTTTGTACTATTTGAATAAGGATTTCCTAATTTCTTTAGTATTTCTCTGTAAAATATTTTTTTAAAAGTTAAAAGGTAAAATTATAAAAATCGAAAGAAAAAATTTGGAAGAAAATTTCTTTTTCTGTCATGTTAACTAACAACTATTCTTATGTTTGCATACAAATTATAATTTTTTTAGGAAAAAAAATGTGTTATTTTATATTTTTTATACAGTCTCCAAAAATTTCATAATATTTAGAAATGAATTCATTTTTTTCGTTAGTTTTTCTCCTCAGTAAAATATTTTTAAAAAGTTGATAGACAACATTATGAAAATCAAAAGTAAAAATTTGGCCAAAAATTTCGGTACCTGTCATTTTAACTATCAACTATTCTTAGGTTCTCAATTTTTTTTTTTTTTTTTTTTTTTGAGGGAAAAAAAAGGTCTTCTCTTTTATAATTTTTTTAGTTTCCAAAAAATTGGACACCTTGTAATAAAAATCGTAATTTTGATCGCATTTGGGCATAATTGATTGTTAATGGTTCATATGAAACTAAGTTATGATGTCAGTGTATTAATTAACTTAAATATGTAACATCTGGAAAAATATTTTTCCTATACGAAAACCATGTTTTCCACACGTAACTGATTTCATATAAAATTAATCTGAATATCAAGTTTCGTAAATTCTATTCTTTGAACTCTTAAAAAACTGGTTCCGCCAATTTTAAATAATCATTTCAAAAATTTTAGGGGAAATGAAGCTTTTACTTTAAAATTCTATTTAATAAAATTTCACCAACAGGTATATTATCATTCACAAATCTAAATGGGCTTTAATTTTGTAAGAAGTATCAGAGTGTCAAAAGTGAAATAATAACTCAACAATATCTTCAAGTCATCATTTGGCCAAGACTCGATATTTCAAGATATATCATCAGTGATTCCCTGTACAACGCTTAGAGTGACGCCAATGTATCAAACCTAATTTCAATCAAATTATCTTTTTTAAGAAAATTGCTTAAATTCATATAAAAAGAATTTTCATTTAAGCTTATTTGTTTCTTAGAGAATTTCTCAGAATTACTTCCAAATGTCAAGCTCTTTGTGGTATTTCAACATCATATGTTGAATACTAAATACAATAAGCTCTCTTTAATCGTGGCCCTGAAACGACCGGACCAATGATTCTGCCGGATTATCATGCGTCAATACAGTCGCTCTAGATAAATATCTAAATGATTCACACATGTATAAAATGCGTTTGTGCACATTCTAAAATTGTACAGATAATATAAATATCCTACAAAGTATTTCGTCATTCTAGCAAATGCAAAATGAAATTCAAACAATTAACTTATTAATTAAATCAAATATTTTTTTATAGTTAAAAAACAAAACAGACCGGAAAAATTAGTACAATATATTGATAGTTAAAACAAATTTTGAGGAGATAATCTGCGGCAAAAAGGAACGTTACTTTTAAAATAAAGTATCTGATATGATGTTGCTTAAAAGATACGAATTTCTTTCTTCCGAAGATTGTTGCGAATTATACACAAATTAATCCGTCTGCAGACTTGTATTTTTCGTTTGATATTCGGCAGATCTTATAAATGTATCAGAAGCCTGTTCCCAAAAGATTTTAGGTTTTAGATCTTTCATGGCTCCTTCTTCATCCGATTCTACCTCCTGAACTTGAGCTTCTTATGGGGTTTCGGGAGGTGAGTGTTTTTTATCTTCGTGATTGTTTTTTTTTTATTATAAACGTCCCTCTAGAAGCAACACGAGGACTATAGACGACAGACTTTGTAATTTTGAATCTCGGTCCATTGACTAGGACGACACCTGAGCTGGCACCTTCCTCTCCTAACTTTAACACCACGCGAACGGGAGGACATTGGGCTCCGATAGATTTAACGTGGATCAGTTCCGGCTATACGGCGGGTTTTTAGTGGCGTCAAAGCTCGAACTCACCATTCGACGAAAATCTCTGGCTTCGAGTCCGCAACCATGATCACTGGGCTGCTGCGGTCACTTTTCTTTCCGTGACAGGGAAGGATGATTCATATTGAGTGCCGGTGACGTTTCGAACCCTCAACCATTGGATCTGAAGAAAAGTTGTCCTGTCACTGGTTGTCACTTTGGTCTAATTGATACAGCGCTCGTATCAATTAGACCAAAAAGGGTTTCCGGCAGAGTTAGTTGTTAAGGCATTTTACTTCTGACGTGATTGTTAAAGGAAGATGCCGTATACTGCCTAAAAATTATCGTCGTGATGATACTGTAAGAGAAGCATTCTGAAGGATATTTAAAGAATTTTTTTTTCCTGCCATTGCTGCAATTGATATTCATCCCCTCCCAGTTGTACTGAATCGCTCGATGACAGTTGATCATGGTCAAATAGAACCGTCATCGGTTATCTCAAGTTAAGATGATGAGCGCATTATTTGAGTCGATTGCAGTTGCCGATATATAACTACTTATAATTTAAGTGCGATTGTCTTAATTAGACACACTGATGCAAATTTTTGATTAGGGGTAAATGTAGTCAGTAGTTCTAGGCTGTGATGCCATCTAGTGTTCAACTCTTGGGTCACCATTTCGACGGGTGCGATGTTTTCGACCCTGTGGAAGACAAAGGCCGGGGACCTTGAGTGCTGAAGGTGTTTCGAACCCTAGACCATTGAGTCCAGAAGAAAAAGTTATCCGATAACTTTTTGTAGTGCTCTTATCAACTAGACCAAAAGGCATTCCCAGTCGAGCTAGTTATTAAGGTTGTTTAACTTCTGACGTTGCTATTGAAGAGAGCCTTGTTTCCAAAACTATGTAAGCTCTTATGAGGAACTAAACCCAAAACTACGCAAAAAAAAATCCAAAGCGAGCGGCTTGAATGATGTCAGGTTATAGAATGTGCGAAATCACCGAATTCCGGATTAAAGAGCGGTTGCTGTACCGACTCAAAAATTGCTACATCATCATTTGGCCAAGATTCAAAATCTCAAGATATGTCATTAGCATTTCATTATACAATACTTAGAATGACATTAATGTATCCAAACTAATTTTGAATATATTATCTTTAAAAAAAGAACTCTTAAACTGATTTAAAAGGAATGTGCTCTTAATCTGATCTGATTCTTAATGGCTTTTCCTAATATAAAGCTCTTTTTTTGTCTTTCAATATCATACGTTGAATATAAAAATAATGTATTCCTTAAGCTATACGAAATAGGTATAGATAACACGAGCTGTATTTTTCACAAATAAAAAATAGACAGAATTTGTGTTTTTATCAACAGAAAGATAAAAAGTAAATACTTACATAATTGTTCTTGGAGTGGGAGTGTTAACATTTCAGTTCAATACAACTAGATCTAAACTATTTTATCTTTTATTAATTCGACCTCGAATTTTCGAAATCCTGCTTTCAAAAAAGCCTTGTTTATCTTTTCATTTATTGTTGATAACATACAAATACATTACGGATTTATTTTTAAAGATACCCTTTTGGTTCTTTATTTTGTGACGACCGATATCAGTTTAAATTTCGGTTATCTTATTTTTAGCACGGACTGAAATTTAATTTTTCTAAAATTGACACAAAATCTTACAGAAATATAAATATGTTTCAAAAACATAAGTGATTGAAGAAACGTGCATTACTTTTATTTATTTCGACTTCTTGTACATTTTCAAAATACAATTAGAAGAAAACGATGCACCATTTTGTAAATTTCAATATTCTATGAAATAATCATTAATATTTTTCAAAAATGTGTATCGTTTGAGCTCTTACGAACAGTTGCACATGTACCAGAGTATAAAAATTACAGAAAGCACTTTGAGAATTGTAGAAATTTATATGTATAATATGTGAGAGTTTAATTGGTTAAACATTAAAGATGTAGTTTCATGTGACACTAAAGAGAATGACCTAAGCTCGGAACCTATTGTCAGACAGGAAAATGCCGGAATATCAATATGAATTCTTGTAGTAATAAAGCATACATTCGTTTTAAATTATAGCCCCCTTCAAATTTGAAAAGTTTCTATAAAAGTGTAATTTTTTCATGTTTAATGCAGGAACAGTAGTCTAGTGGTCATGGTCTCGAACTCGTGCCGGCGTTGTTTCCGTCGAATCATGGTTTCGAGCCCTAATGAATAGTGGAGCTGATGCATGTTAGATCTGTCGAGGTCTTAATTGCTCCCATTGGCATGGTGTAGGAGGTATCACATCAGATGTCGTCATTGTCGCTAGACCGAGGTTCAAAATTTCAACGTCCGTTGCCGATAGCCTCGTGTTGTTTCTAAGAGTGACGCGTTCATTAAAACAATCAATCAATCGTCTGTTTAACCATAATAATTCATTTATCGTTGTAGTTAAAGAGAAGAAACAGGGAACATATTTTATAAGTGAAAAAAATTATATTATTTTAAGAGAAATAGGTAATCAGTAAGCTAGTATGGGGGCTGGGTCTTGTTATGCTAGTGAAATAAAATGTGATATTAATAATGGGGCATCGCCTATCTAAGAAAAAGAGAGAGAGATCCGCATTTAAGTTATAATTTTAATACACTACACTGAGCAAAGATAGCCTTTAGAAATAATTTCCGAGCTAACGGATCTGACTGTGCGTAAACAGAAATACTGCATGAAATATAGAGAAAAGTTGCAGTTATGTTTGAAGAATAATATACCTTAAAGCATTAAGGAAAACACTTATACATTATATTCAATGAATAATGCAGCTAATGGAATCACAAATTACATATAACTCTTATGAAATAAATTTTTAATGTAAGTTATGTGTATCATTATATATTTGTATAAGATGACTTATCGTAATGTCTTAATTATGACTAAGAAACAACCGAGATATCTGGATAAAATTTATTCTGAATAGTAATTGATCCTTATATACATGATGATGTAAATTACAAGTATTTATGTCGATTTGTTTGCTTTCATGAATCCGTAGCTGAAGTAACCCGCAGTATAGAAAAGATGAGCTCAATCTCCTGAGTTCTACAATGACGACCTTCGAAAGATTAAAAAATGCTGGGGTTAATGAATAACTCTTAATGATGAATACGTAGAGAAGTTTGAACAATAATAAATAAAAAGGAAATTTCTATCTTTATTATTTTAGTTAAAATTTTACGACGATTCTCCCTTATATATATTTTTTTCTATATACAAAGTCTTCTGGAAAGCTCTGTCCATTTGTGAAGTGAAAGAATATAATAAATTTTTTTATCTATTTAATATTTATTGTAAAATATATTTTCCATCGTTACTTATTAACTCTTGCTAGCATGATGGTAATTTGTAAACGCTATTTTTTAAAAAAATATCTTGTCTTTAGAGGGGAAGAACTCAATTAACGCGAGATTAGTGTTTGTTTCAGTTTTGAATTTTTTTCCCCTTTTCAAAAAAATTTGCAGGGAGATAAACAAATGATAATTAGAGGGTGCTAGACCTGAAGAGTATGACGGATGTGATAGAAATTCCTAGCCTTGCTATGTGATTTTTTAACGAATTGCCAAAGCAACACGTGGTTTGGCATTATCATGATGCAATATAATGTGCTTCGTATTGAACATGGCTGGCCTCTTTTCTTTTAGTGCTTTGTTTAAATCATCCATTTGATGATAATATCTCTCCGCATTGAGCTTTTTGATAGATTTCAAAGGATCGAAATGTATTGCTTCTTTGACATCCCAAGAGCGTTCTCTTATTCGGACTCAATCTCAATTTAGAGGTGGAGGGGACAGATAGTCTATACTGCAAGTATGGACTATCTGTCCATACTTGCATTCCAAAATAATCCATTTTTCATCACTACTTATCATCCGGTCTCAAATGGGTTTGTTTTCGTTCCGAGCAAACAGAGATGTGCTTTTGACGATTCGATGAAGCAAATTTTTCTCACTTAAGGAATCTCAGGACCGTTAAACCTCAAAATTTTCGATTTTTTGAAAAAAAAAATATACTAGAGCCTCATCTGTTCTGGACATTTTGGTACAAAAATGATAATGATACTTCGAAAACTCCCAGAAAAAATTAAACTTTGATTTGAATTCTTTTGTTGTTATTTTTCAAACTTTAACTTCATTTTTCTCAGAGCAAAAGTTTTTAACTTGAGGGCTGGATTCCTTAGAAACTATTTAAGATATCAGTGTGAAATTTATGCACATGTTCAAAAAAGTTTTTTTTTTTTTTAAATTTTATACAAATTATTAACGGAAAATCTTTTATATGAATTTTAATTGGATTTTTCTTTTAAAATTTCATATTTTTTTAATAATTGTATCTAAAAAAAAAAATCTCTAAATTTTTCAAAAAGTGTGTATAACTTTAAAATTGAACTTTTTTTTTACTAGGTAACATCACTTTTGTAAATTTTAATCAATAATATACTTCAGAATCCTGCGCACAGCAAAATATAGATTTTCTTAATTATGAAAAAATGTCCAATTTATTTTTCATTATAACTTTTTAAAATCTTCTTTAAATCTTATGAAAATATGAGAAAAAATATAATAAATGTGAATTATATTATGTAAAAGTTTCAATTGTCTGCTTTGTTTCATTGGTAAATTATATTGTTTTGAAAAATGATTTTTTTCGATACACGGTCTAGCATTTAGAGTCCTGAGACCCCTTAACACACGAACCACTCAACTGGAATGTTTATAGGCCAATCCTAGTAACGACTGAAATTATACTGTACAATAAATATTATTAAATATATGAAAAATGTATTACTTATACTTTCACTGCACAAGCGGGGAGAACTTTCCTGTTTTATCTTTTGAGTTTTAATACCTGTTTGTTTCAGTTATCTTAGCTTTTGGTTTTTAAAGATTTATTTTGGCATCTTATGTGTTTTCCTTTTTCATTTAATTTTTAGGCTTTAGCTTTCGGATTCTTTTCCATGCATATTTTTGGTTTTATAATCAATTTTATGGATAGGAATAGTTTGACCAATAATTCTAGAATAACCTAGCTGAACAGTCTACAGCATGTTGCCTCTCTAAATATAGAATTTTCCATTTTTTTTTCTTTTTTCAAAAATATTTTAGTTTTTCATTTTTGGCAATTTATATATTTTTTGATGTTTCTGTTTTTCAGTTTATTATTTAATCTACTACTTTCTTTAGTTTCTTTTGGACTTAACATTTTTCTTTTTCAGTGAAACTATTTTTATCCAATTTAATATAAATTGTCCATATATATATATATATATAGATTGTTTTATTGAAACAGCAGAGAATAATAAACCAAATTTCAAAATGGATTTTTTACCATTAAAGAATCAATTTGTACTAATATACATTTAAATTGTCTTCCATAAAAAAAAAATAGTATGATGTAGAATTTTAGAAACTATTCAAATTTATCAGGGTCTCACCAGTTATCCAAAGTTCAAAAGTGTTAACTACACATATCCGTAGGGAATAAATCAAAATGGGAAAAGTACAAAGTTTGTATGGAGATTATATAGGTTGTATTCGAATCTGATAGAGTGAATTCACTTAAATAAAATATGAGTTGATAATGCGATTGCAAGCAATGACAATAATTTTGTCCTTTTTTTCGATATCATTTGTAAAAATAATTTTTTTCTTTTAATGTTATTTGGTCTGAATACATTAAATGATATCATCGCCGAGCGTTTTTCTTTTGTAATAAATTATTTTCGACGGAAGGATGTCACTTAACAATCAGATGATAATTTTGCGGCTTTACAATCCATATCTAGTTTCCTTTTCGCATTTGCATTTATCGTTCTGACTGTAAGAGCAGAATCGACAGTTAGGTTATAAATTTTAAAAATGTATTCATCCTGATATTTAAAGGAATGTAGAAAGCCTACAGGTCTAGAGATAAAATATTTCAACTATTTAAAAATAAAGAGATCTTATTTTTACTTTTATTGGGAATTAAATTAAGAGAAACTGCTTGAATGTCTACAATATTTCTATGAACAGAATGAATTATATGATTCGAAAATAGTTACTTTATTAATGTTCACTGAATTATTAGAATCTTAAGGCGTCGTCAACCGGCTATTTTCATTTCGTGAACGTAATATTAACCTTATGGAATTTCTACTTTTGTCCTCAAACCCAGACAATTTTATCCATTTGAATGTAATAAAAGTGCATTCGAAAGAGTATAAAATAATGAAGATTTCTGCGGAATTACATTTTTCCTCTGATTTTTAAAAATATTTTTACGCCTGTTTTAATAATTCTTTCGTGGGTTTCCCGGTCTTTAAAAAAAATACTTAAAATATTTTTAAAAATAGGTGTGAAGTGGTGATTCCGTAGAAACCCTTTTTTTTATTTTGTGTTCTTTCGGACGCACTTCATTGCATTCGAAGAGACAAAATAGTGTAGATTTGACAAGGAAAGTCAATGGAATCAGAAGTCACCATTCAGTGGCTGCAATAAGTTTAATTTTCAGAAGGACAATGCACCATCCAACACGGCAGTCGTCCGCTGACAAGATTTGCAGAATGCACACTTGCTTCCTTTGCCTACAATGTCTCCTGATCTTTCCCTAATCGAGCATATTTGGGACGTGATTGGCTGTCCTTTGCTTCATCTGTCCAAGCTACAATCGAAGGACCAACTAGGGAAGATGGTTGATTGCATATGGACTTCCATTCCTCAAGACACTACCTGCACACTAATTGAATATGTGTCTCGTAGAGTTGATGTTTGCATCGTGCGGAAGGTGGTCCAACATCCTACTAATCCTATGCATTTTCATCACTGTATTAAATTTATGTTCTTGTAAATAAAATCACTCATTTATATATAAACATTCACTGTTTGTGTATCAATTTCCATTTCATTCTACCCACTTATTTATAGTGTTGCCTTTCTACGTCAATCAGCGCGCGCGCGCGTGTGTGTGTAAAGCATTAAAAGTATTTAAAATTGAAGAAACTTTAAAAATTTCTGAATTAATTTATCATAAATAAACTGATATAATCATTAAAATAAATTTAATCCTTCATCGGTAGAAGAAAAAGCATATCATTCTTCAAAGGAGCTGCAAGTTTTTCAAGCATTTTAGGTCCTTCCGATTCTACCAATCAGTTGAGTTATCTTTAGATTTATTGCACAATAGACAGACTCTCAGTTCGTGAAGTCTTTAGCTTAAATCAGGCTCTAGGTCTATCTTAGTTTTATTAGCGAATAATACGGTTCTGCATAGATGTTGTCATAGACAGGTTCAGTCATTTAATCTTATTATTATTAACTAAATACATGAGTGCAAATTAACAGTTTTCGAAAAGAAATACACTGAAAATTGTACTTTCATTTGATTACTTGATGAAATATCAACTTAACTTATTAGAAATATCATGAAACATGATGATTAATAAAAATCGGCTCTTTTTAGTGAGGAAAGAACATAAGACTTAGGAATCGATTCAATTTTCTATGAGATTAGTAAAACAGAGAGACTATAGGCAAAATATCTTCACAAGATTACGAAGCATAATAAAAAGAGATATGTTATGAAATAGACATAAATAGTTCTTCAAAAGCAGATAATTTTTCTTTTAACACTGAAAATGTATAAATATTTATTTTCTTATGGTATTGCCTTTCTATAGAGAAATTCCCAGATTAGTAATTTTATATGCAATTTCAGATTCATGCCACAATTTAGATTTTTTTTAAAAAAAATCCGTGTTGAATATATTTAAGCATCACCTTATTTCATAGAATTATAATATTTAAAATCCGTATTCCATTTCATAATAGCAAGGGAGAGACAACACAGTGAATCCTCAAGTGAATCCCTTTAGGGGTTTACTTTCTTTAGGTACGTACGGGCATCCTAAGCCTGAGGTACTAGCGATATGGTCTTTCTAATGGGGTTGGTAAACATAGATGACTCCCCCCCGGGATACTCTAGCGATTCTTCTCAATTTTCGACCCCTCTTTTTGTCAACCACTTTTTACCTTTCTCCCTTCGGTGAAAGTATTTTTTAAAAGTAGCTTCGGCATGTTACTTGTCCAGAAAATTTTAATTAAATTGAGAAAATTAAATGTAATCACTACCCTTTAAAAATTAAGAATTTAAAATAAAATTAATTTAACTAAAAATTAAACATGAGAAATAGTAATGAACAGAAGAAAAAAAACTGTTGGAAATGGCAGTCACGGCAGATACCAAAACTAGCCATATCTGTAGTTTATTTGAAGGAACGAAGTGTCCTTTGTACTGGCGAGTGATTTACTGTTTTAAAAAACTATTTCAATAAAGTTTTTATTGTGTCAGGAAAAAATTTTCAGTAACAAGCCAATTAGAGAGCCGTTTATCACTCTGGTGAAAAATCAGAGAGGAAAAAATTATGAGATGGTAGAAAGCTCGAGAGGTTGCTTTCCTATTGATTCTAGCAGCTTTTCCGAAAGGGAAGAGCATTTAATGAGGAAATTTTGAAAAATGGAAATCGAAATATTGAACCTGTGACTAGCGCATGGAAACTATCTTCTTACAGCGAAGATTCGGGAAACAGTTAATTAAAATTTATTTAATCATCAAGAAAAATACAAGTAAAAACTACAAGTTAATTTATTTAAGAAACAAACTGCTTCTATCTCCTCACAAATCGGGAAAGGGGAAGTGAAAGTGGATATTTTAATATTTCCGTTTACATTGCAGCTTAAATAGTTGAGTTCACCCTCTGGCGAAATGTGCTATCAGACTTAACATTCCCAGTTTACATAATCCAATTCTAATCGATTCAGCCAATTAAGTCAAGAACAAGACCATTGCATAGAAGAAATCCTAATTCCGAAGATTGAAAACAGTTATTATTTAATGAAAAGTATTATAAGGAGTTTAAAGTTGATTAAGGGTCATCGCTCAACGCCATAAAATTTGCTATTGTTAAGAATATTTATGAAAAATATTTATTATTATTCATTAAAATTACAGGTTACACAGGAACGGTAACGTGAGCAAATGAAGCTACTTTTTGGAGGATAAATTGTGTGAAGCGAAGTCGGAATAATTTAACTATAATTAAAAAGGGGGATAATACATCAATTACGGATGCCAATACGAGTAATCAAGAGGTAATAAAATTTAGAAAAAATCCGAAATGTTACGACTGTACTATTAGATTCAAAGCACGTTTGACTATTGAGGAAACTAGTGACTATTTCAATTTCAGAAAGGAGAAAAATGTTGATTGTGTTTTTGGACCTGTTACAAAGAATGATTATTATGTAAGAATGCTAAGAAATTTCTCTTAAAATAATATTTCTCTTTTAAAATTTTTGTCTTTAGAGAAAAAAAACGATCCTTGACGAGACGAGAAGCTTCTGTAGACATGAAATGTTGGAAGAAACTTCCATATTATAGCCTGCAGCAGAGATCTGCATCTTTCTTATACGGTTCATAATAGTAACACTTTCAATCGTTCTGGTCCACTAATTCTTAAAATGTTAGGCCTTTTCAATTTTCAGAAAGTAACTAAAAATCTTCAAAAAAAAGTATCTTGTTGACATCGTTGTGTCCATGAACATTGCAGAGTACACTTTAGATAGTCCCAAAGGTCTGAATGGCAACAACTGCCAGATCAGGTGCCTTAGGGCTGTAAAAAATTTCCTGTCGAGTTATATAAAAGTGCAGGGTAATGTCAAATTTATAAAGTTCAATAAAAGGATTGGACAGTTATAAATATGCTCTAGTATCTCTCTCTCAATGGAGTATATAGAAAATTCTTATAATAAGCATGGGCTCTTGTGTTGTCAAGGAAAATGTCCATGCCCTTGTAGTGATGGGTATTTTAAACTTATTTGACTCGTTCTCAAATTTTAA
>BMAW01126575.1:1020139-1125683 GCA_019974015.1 Nephila pilipes
AGGTAGTGATGGGTATTTTAAACTTATTTGACTCGTTCTCAAATTTTAAATGAAGTCCAGAACCAACAAAATGTCTCTTTAGGGCTCACATACACCAACCAATTTAAATTCCTGAACGCAATGTTAATCCTATGGAGTTCCCCCAATCCTCCTGTATTTTAAACTGGTTATATTCGTTCGAATGCAATAATTTGCACCCCAAAGAAATAATAATAGTTTCCCTAAAATTACATTTTCCTTTAATTCTTGATAATATTTTAAAATATTTTCTAAAAATCTGAAAATCGATAAGTGAATCATTAAAATAGACACCACAATGTCATAAATCACTTTTGTTGCATTTTTGTACTGTTTACATTTGAAGTCTTAACATTCCTGTTTTTTCCTCATAAAAAATATATTTTTTCCTCTTGGTTCACTCTGATTATTGCTACAATGCAAAAAGGTATTTAGAGTTTGATTTATTGTTTATTAACTTTACATACACACACTTAAGAGCAACACGAGAGCTATTGAGACGTACAACAATATCTAGAGATATATACAGATAAACTACAAAGCTTGCTGAGTGAGCGCTGCAGTATTGATAAACGTACCCTTCTTTCAGTCATAATAAAAGCTCATAATAAGAGAATTAAATTTTAATCGTGGATGGGTGGAACCAAAGTTGGTTGGGTAAGTGGAATCACAGTCATTTTTAATGTTGTTGTTAAATATGACCACTGAACTATCGCTATCCTCATGGATTGTAAAGAAAAGTTGTATACCATGAGAAAAGCTTTGGCTCCATGGATATCATGAAGCATGCAAATTTTCTATTGTCCCTTTTTCCATAAGAATCCATATATATTAAAAAGGAATGTAATACAGATTAAAACGGATTATAGAATAAAGTATCGTTTTGTAAGTTGACACATTATACTTGTTGAAAGCACACCGTTTCTTTATTACTCTCATTAATTCACTCGATTCAGAAATACATGAATAGATATTTGATAAATTTATTTAAAGATTATCACAACAAATAGGAATCATACTTTCTCTGAAACTTATACAGGTGTAATAATTATTGAAACTGAACTCATATATTTTTATACTCTCGCTCACAACAATAAAATAACAAGCTAACGAAACCGTAACTTGAAACACGAAGAAAACATTTTACCACTGTTTTGGTAGATGTGTCTGTACGTGGTCTAGTCCAGCGATTCTTACGCTTTTCAGTCTTGGGATCCCCTTACCAAACTTAAACTCAGCCATAAGCATAAGGGGAAAAAAACGTTTAATTTCTAATTTAATTTAAAAATAAATAAATAAATTTAAATTCTAATTAATTCAATTTTTAATGAAAAAACTTCTTTTGTTAAATTAAAATGAAATATTCATAATTTTAATTATCCATGGGTAAAAAATAATGCTTATCTTAGAATATAAATAAAATAAAATCTCTTATAATAGTTATTGAAATGAACACCAACTTCAGTCTAATAAAGCAGTAAAATGGAATATTATATTGTTATTGCGATATACACTCTCATGGCTAAATAGAAACAACTGACTATACAGAAAACCATTTTCATACTATTCATAGCAACCGCAAAACATATTCGACTGTGTGGAGCAGGACGCTACGAATTTAAGGTTTGCCATCATATTTTGATTCCTGAAATATTTTGATTCTTATAATATTACTGTTATAGTAAGGTGCTTATCGGTATTTTTTCACTATATGAATTACTGTATATGAATTTTCAGTAATTTACAGCTTAATTTAGCCAGTATTACTGTTTCATAACTATGCTGTACAGAAAACGTAATGCATTAAAGATAATGAATAGATTGCGACTAACATTTCTTTAAGTACAATATATCCAAATTAAATTTTCAGGACAACAGCATTTCACTTTGCGATCCCATTCGGAATCGCTACCCACAATTTAAGAAGTAATCGTCTAGTCCAGGGTGGGCAAATAGCGAACCGTTAAAAAAATTTTGTGCCCCGTCAAGACAGTCATAAAAACCGTCTAGTACCAAGTTATTCTCGTGAGTAAAATCCTTCGATGCAAAACCAATCTTTTTTGCATGTCAAGCAGGTGAAGGTAATTTTTGCCATTTCCCTTTGTAAGGAAACCAGAAAGGGCTTGATAATATTTCTGCTAAGGTTAGGAATCATCTATAGAATTTGGAGGCTGAGGATGAAAGAAGATTTTAGGACTTTTCAAAAATTGAGCCTAAATTCAATGTGCTCTCTTATCCCAGCACCTGAAGATCTGCAATTTGATCTTATTGACGTGCAGACAAATCATGATACAGATGTGAAAGAAATGTTTAATTCTATAGCATTAGCTAACTTCTCCTGGAAAAATGTTCTCTATATTTGGGTCTCTTTCTTTATATATAGTTATTTATGTGGGAGCATAGTTGTTCTTGATTGAAGATCAACAAGAGAAACTATAGATTCTTTTTGACAGACAATAAGCTCATAGGCTGTGATGAGAATCTCAACAATCAATCTCATTCCTGATTTCAAAAAAATCAAAGAAAAGTGTGATAGGGTATTTTTTATTACACTGATCCTAAAATTAAATGGGCTTACGGCTATAAATGGAATGAAATTAGCACTATAAATAAATTAAATAAAACTGACCCTATTTATGTAATTTATATTTATTGAATTTTACGGTCCAATTTATATCTTTTTGAAATGCAAAGTTAACTAATAAATGCAACCATTTTAAAAGATGTGGCCCAAGACTAGTTTCCATTCCGCAAACTACCCATTTCGGGTCTAATCAAAAGTAGATCAAGTCCATGAGACCAAATATCTTCAAGAAATCATATATGATATGTAATGAAGTAATTATATCTTCTCTTTCGAGCCCCATACAATTTATAAAAATCTTGGAAAAGTCCTGAGGAAAACTATAATTGATTCAAGTGGGGAAAACTTTCTGCTCCTTGTCAAAAGTTAAGCTCTTAGTGTGGCCACAAATATAGATTTGATAGCCTATGTTTCGATTTTAATCACTTTAAGTACTTCTTCAACAGCAACAAGCTCTGATCTGAAAATTGATCCACAAATGTTGATTTGAAAGTCTCTACCTCCCTTAAGACACCAGCAGAAGTTTGCCTGTTATACCATTAGGGAGACTGATGGGTTTTCCATAATCACTGCTTAGAAAATTTTATTTTTATATAGGTTTCAAGGTAGGTCAGAAAAACATTTCAACAATATACAGTAGACACTCTTTCCTTGGTCAAATTATCTGCAATTTCATTACCAAAGAGTCTTATATAAAACAGACTATGTTGAAATTAAATTTCATGTTACTGCAAAAAACGTTTTAGGGTTTCAAGAGCAGAAACAGCAGTTCTATCGCCAACATCAGATCAATCCTTAAGGTGTTGGAAGGCATCGCTGATGCTTGACAAGATTTGAATTTTATCAAATTATGTTTCGATTTTAATAACTTTAAGTACCTCTTCAACAGCAACAAGCTCTGATCTGAAAACTTATCAAAAATATGGATTCCTAATCTAAAGTTTATTAGAAAAATCAGGTACTTTAATGAAGACACCACTACCCCAGACATTGACTTTTTTCTCTGTTGGCGTCGATATAATTTTAAATTGAAGAGTTAAGAATTTGGTTAATAATTTCACGAGCATTGTTATCAAACGCTACTCTCAAAAACAGAACTTTTCAAGTTAGACTTGACAATGAACTACCTGTAATTTGCAATATTAAGATCGGAACCCTTCAAGGGTATGTCACTTCTCCCCTAATTTATTCTCTGTATACATATAACTTCCCTCAGAGTCATTACAATAGCCTTTGTCTCTTCGCGGACGATGCAGCAATCCTCTCTCAAGATAAAATGCCCACTGAAATCATTAAAAAATTACAATCACATTTTAAGAAAATCAAAAATTGATGACCCTTTGGTGGATTGCTGAAAACACTAACAAAACTAAAGCTATTATTTTTAGAAAAGGTCGTGTCCCACCCCTGACACGCAATTAAATTTCTCTAACTCCAGTATTTCATGGGAAGCGGAGATCAAATATCTCAGAGTTATTCTGGACTCCAAATTAACTTTTAGAAAACACATACAATTCATCATTGAGAAAAGCTGCGCAAAAATCCATAACTGCATCCCACTAATAGGTAAACACTCTGTACTCCCTCTCCCCAATAAAATTCTGCTCTACAAACGAATAATCAGACCAATTTTATTAGAAACACACATTAAAAAAATCCAAACGCTGTAAAACAAATTAATAAGAATAATAATCAACTCTCCTTGACATGTTAGAAATTCTGTCATACACAAGGATCTTAAAATCCTTCAAATTAGTCACCACATAAATCCTCTGTGCAGACGCTACTTTTTCAAACTTATTAATCATACTTATCCACTAATTAGAGCCCAGCTTTCATTTGCACATAATAATAGAACCCATCGATTACCATATAAAACTTGCAATAATTACTTCCACCTTATTCTCTCCAAGCCATAAGCATTCCAACTGAAAGACTTTCGATTTATCCTAACCCATCTGTAATAAAACCCTCATCACTCACTGCTCACCCTCCCTCCCCTAGCCTACTCAACCACTTTATTCTCAAGAACAGCTCCTCCTCCCCCCCCGTAAATCAAGCCATGTTTATGTTAAAGCGTATGTAATTAAATCGTCTATATAAAAACTTCGCTATCCATTTTTCTCCTTCTTTTCCTACTTCCTTAAACTCCTCGTCTTACTAAGAAAAAAGGCTTTAAAATTATCAAAACTAATTTAACTAAAATCAAATTTAAAAAACATTTTTATTTTAAATTATTCTTTCATAAATTTTCAGTGTTTATATATATATATATATATAATAAGGCGAAAATAAGGTAAAAAAAATTTAAAGAAAAACAGATTTAAAAAATCTCATACATCTTATATCTTCACTCTTCTTTCTTTTTCTATTTCATGACATATCATGCGTGTTTAATACACATTTTAATATGCTTGGTTAACCTTTTAACAAATTTCACGTATATATATATAAAAAAATTCGTATGATCAAAGTATCGCAATGATTGGCGCTCGCTAACCATTTGACTGTTGTTGTTGTAACTCTTTTTGAGAGCGATTATGAGACTGACGCGCTGCCTACTGCGCTACCGAGGCTTGTTGTTGTAAAACGCTACTTTTAAGGGTTATGACTGGGAGAGTTGAGTAGTAATAAAAATATTCCTTTTCATACTTCAATTATAAATTAAACTTTCATTAGTTATTTAATTTTCTCATAACTAATTGATTTTTTTTTTTTTTTTTTTCAATTTCTACCTGTAATAAAATGATTCGTTTATCGAGGTGGTGCAGTCGAAGCTCCTTTTATCGTTGTCGATAAGTATTTTGAAAAGAGTTTTTCAGGAGAAGTTATTCTGAAGGTTATAATCTACTGTTGATGCCAGAGATAATTTTTTAACACAGCAGTTTTCTCAATCGAAAATGACTCGAGTGTTGTTAGAATTATTGTAGAATTTTAATATCAATTACAATTGGGTCTGTTTCCTACTGAAGTGTCCTTGAGTAATTTTAGTCATCATCGTTACTAA
Source organism: Nephila pilipes (assembly GCA_019974015.1). Lineage (NCBI taxonomy): Eukaryota > Metazoa > Arthropoda > Arachnida > Araneae > Nephilidae > Nephila > Nephila pilipes. The sequence continues at coordinate 1,025,749 of BMAW01126575.1, forward strand.
AATTAATTTCAATTCTTTTCAGAGAGTATATTACTTTAAATTCTCCTAATTAACAACGCTTCAGCCTCTTTTACCCGTCTTCGTGAATCTGAGGCATAATTGACGCGTCTTAAAAATTTATCCGCCCCTCAGTCTTGGCGAATACTGTCATGTGCCAGTATCTATTGCTCAACTGCGCATGCCCTTGGGTGCCTTATAGGTCATTCAGCTTTTGAAGTGCTCTTTCCCACCAATCAATGCATACTACTATTCAAAAAATAAATCCTCGTCTGCTACGGCTTGACAGGAACTAACAGTTAACATTTAGTAAATATTGTAAATAAATAAAAGCCGGGAATGTAAGTATGGCTGCCTCGACGGTGGGTGTACTTCGTTCCCGAAGTAGTTCATCCAGACCTCCACCGCTTCCGGACTTTGAAAATTTTAATAAATCTTCCAAAGTAAGTTCAAGTCTGTATTCATAATTAAAACAATTAAATTTGGAAAAAAAATCGTGTAATATGATTAAATGTATTTTTTTCAACTAAGAATTACAGGAATAATGCTTTTTTCTGCATTATACTTTTCATTTGTGATAGTAACAATGATTAGAACAAAAAAATAAAAGCAGTATAAATTTTGAAATATGTAGAATTTGTTAATTATATTGTGAAATTTATACACTGACTTACAATGAAAAATAAGTCCATCAAATTTGTAGTTTAGTTTCTCATTATCAGATAAATGTCACATAGTTCTACAACAATGGTGAATTTTTTTTTCTATGTATGGTTTCAATTTCATTGTAAAATCTGTAAATTTTTAAAGTATATTGCTTACTTTAAAGAAATTTTAAATTGTTTTTCATAACTGTTAAATTAAAAATTGTTTTCATGAAAATATACTTTAAAATGTATATTACACGACAAATCCATATTATTTACAATTCTTTCAACAAAGTAAATAACTTTTCAGTACAATTTTAATCAACTAGGTTGAAGTACGGGAAGATGAAGAGCAAGAAAGAAAATTTCAGGAAATCATTGAACTTCTTTTGGCTGCTGGGTATTTCCGGGCTAGAATTAAAGGTCTCTCTCCATTTGATAAAGTAAGAACTCTATAAGGAAATACTTTCAATATGAATTAGTGTTTTTAAATTGAAATTCAAATAGCATGTTATAATTACTCATGTTGTGCATTTTTTTTTTTTTTTCACAATGTTGCAAAAATGAAACAAACTTAATTTTTTTTGAAAAAACTAACCAATTTGATGGAAATTTTATAGGTTTTTTTTCTTTTCAAAGTGATTATGATAATACTTATGTTTCACTTTATATTACAAGTTTTTGTGCTTAGAAGTCATGCTTGTATGACAGTGTCCATACAAATTTTTTTGTATTATAATAATCACTACTTTTTTTAAAAAAAATAGGACGTTTTATTGGTTATCATTTGAATTAATTAAAATCATTCTTTTATTCATAAGTTATCTGGGAACTAGCATTGAAGTGCTAAATACACTTTTCACCTTAAAAATAAACAAGCTTTAAATATTATCAAAATTTCTAATTATTTAATTGTTAAAAAAGATATTCATTAAATATTTCTAATAAATTGTATTTCACTGCATTGAAATTTAATGTATAAGGTAATGAGAGGGGGAGAAATTAATGTGATATTGTCTCCCATGAGTGACCAAAAAAGGTCCCTTAGGTCTTGATCAGGTGACGTAATATATTCTTGAAAAAATTATTTTTGGCTTGTCTTTAAATGATCTCAAATTACTCTTATCCAATGAAATCCTATATTTTGACTATATTTGAACTTTTGCAGTAGTTGACGACCTTGATTTGCTATAACTTCTTTTATAGTGATAATTTTATGAATTTCTTACTATTAAAATAGGAAAAATAAAATTAAATGGATTTGAGGAGGAGGGGAGAATAATATCTAGTACTGAGTCAAAACATCACCAAAGAAGGTAACCATATGCACTGAATCGGTTTTGAAAATATATGGTACAACTGTGTTGGGAAAGTATTGTGAAAGTAAATAAAATGTCTATTGACTTTTATTTGTATCTAAATTGATTCAAATTTTTTACAGGTTGTTGGAGGTATGACATGGTGCATAGAAGTCTGCAATGTTGATATTGATGTTGACCTTCTGTTTCAAGAGAACCTTACTATTGGACAAAAAATGTAAATAAAAAGTAAAAAGTTGTGACATTAAAAACATCTTAATCATCAGTGCAATTTCTCTATTAAAGTTTCTGTATTTCTTTTGTATTTTCAAATTTAGTTTTAAAATTTAATTTTTTTGTAAGAAATTTTTCTGATTTATTGTATCCTGACCACATTTAGAAGTATTATTTGAAATTTTTTCTACTAAAATTTGTATGTGTATAATTCATTATTTCTAGAAATTGTATTCTTTTAAAAATTTGAGATGTTCAATTTATCTAGCTTCCTGTTCTTCAAGGGAATTTAATGTCTGTTTTGAGTAATCAGTTTTCAAGTATCAGTGAACCTTTTCTCATCCAGACAGTTTAACTGCAATAAGATAACTGCATCTGATTTTACTTTAAAATAAGATATATCTTTATAATTATGCTAAATAATTAAAAATTCATGAATTATCTTTTTTTTAAAAAAAAACAAGATGTTTTGGCTCTCAAGTGAAGATTAAAAATGCCTTCATTATAATCATTCAAGCATAGATCGAAAACCTTTTTTTTTTCAATAATTGACTTTTTTCTTATTGATACATATTTAAAAATATTTTTGAAAAAAAAAGTTATTATATTTAATTACTCTAAAAGCTAAATTTGTTGTTACTACAATTACATATACAGTAATACTTCAAAATCTGAGTGGCTGCAGTAGCCTAGTAGTCATGGTAGCAGACTGGTGAATTTGGTTGTGTCGTATGTTCGAGCCTTCATGCCACTAAAGACCCTCAGTGAAGCCAGGGATGATACATATTAAATCTATCATGACCCGTGTGGTGACCGGGAATGACAGAATAGTCCCACTGTAGCTCATGCATGTCGTCAGAGGTGACTAAATTGGGTACATAGCTTCTGGGGGTATAGCCAGACACCCTTTCCTACAAGGACTTGCCTTCTTTTGGTAAGTACGGGCATCATGACCCTGAGGCACCCTAGTGATCTTTTTCTTTCCCATGGGGTTTACTGTCTTTGGTAAACAAGGGGAATGTACCCCTTTATTATCCTAGTGATCCTTCTCTATTTTCAACCCTCCTTCTTGTCAAACAATTCTTGTCTTTTTCCAATTTCTTCACGTCTAGACCACAGTTAAATCTTGTTTGGCTCAGCATAGCCATATCTGGCTCTTGCGCCTATAAACTTTACATTCACTCACTCATTCACATTAAATCTATCGTGGCTCAAAGTTCTCTCATTGGCGTGGTGTGGAAATAAGGAGAGGAGATTTTCACTCAGGTGCCCTCGTCACTTAATCGGAGCTCAAAATTACGAAGTCTGCTGCCTATGGCCCTCATGTTGCTTCTTGTGGGGTGTTAATAGAACCAACCAATCAAAATCTGAACTAAATTTGTTTCTAGATCTGTTTGAATTCCAAGATAATTTTTGGAGCTGCAGTTGTAAAGTCGTTATGATTGTGAGCTTATGGCCTGCATTATTTTCATTGAGTTGTGTGTTTAAGTCTTGATTTCACTAAAAGACCCTCTGTGTTGAGAAACATATGCAAGTTAAATCTATCGATACTCCAAGTTCTCATGTTGGCATGGTGTAGAAGTTCAGAGATTGGGGTACTCATTCAGATATCATTTTTGTCACTTGACCATATTCAAAATTGTAATGTACATCGCTATTAGCCCTCAAGCTGCTTCAAGTAATTAAATAATCAATCAACCAGAAAAGTTTTTCTCTTTTAAAATAACAAAAACTGAATTAATTCATTCCATGATCCAATAAACTTCAATTTCCAAGTGACATTTAAAGAAAATACAGTAGTTTTTAAGGTGTGTGTGTGTCGCAGTACATTAAATGACAAAATGTATGACTGAAGATTATCTCATTCTTTTCATTTTACCCCATGAATTTTTTTTTATTCTAACCTGCTATTTTCAGGCTGGAAAATCCAGTACCCAACATTTCTTGAAGGTGAATTATGTTCATATTTCACATCCATTTTCAGGTTTCTATTAGGTGTCCTTTTTCAAAAAACTTACTTAAATTTTTTGTTCAGCTTATCGATTCAAATTTTGTGGTACTTGATCTAAAATATCACCATATTAAACATGAAAGAATCATGTGCAAAATGTCTGCTGGTCTTCGAACCTTAAAAAGCTGTATTATCATGAATTTTAAATCCAAATTTTGTTTTTCAGCCATTTGTTAACTATATAAGTGTATCATTAATAATCTTTTACTTTTTTTATATCTTAATACAAGTTCTAATTTCTGTAATATTACTTAAATTAATTGATTTTTTTATCTAAATACATAACTTTTAGAAATTAAATTTACATAAATCGATATTTTCTCTTCATTCCTTCAGTTCTCTGACTGAAAAGATTGTAGCTGTACTTCCAAAAATGAAATGCCCACATCGAATAGAACCTCATCAAATACAAGGTTTAGATTTCATTCATATATTTCCTGTGATTCAAGTATGTATTTCTTTTATATATATATAAAGACATAGTACTTCTTTGTTAATAAATCTGATATTGCTTCTGAACTTTCTTATAACTACTTTATAAATATGTCATTATAAAAGCTCTAACTTATATTATTAAAATAGCTATACAAACACTTTCTCTGAAAATTCTTTTATTATATAATGATATATTCATCACTTATTACTATTCGCAATTAATAAGAAATTCTTAACAATTTTGTTCTTTTATTCTTATAATAAGAACAAAAAGAATGACAAAGATAATTTATTACATTACCACTGAATTTTTTTATATCCAACTAACTTTAAAATTAGTTGTAATTGTTATTTCAGACCTTCTAATTTGCATTATATTTTTCGTTCATTGCATGAGGATTACTCTAAATGTAAAGTTTCAAAAACACTGGCAATGCAGGGAAATATTTCATGTAGTTGTTGGCATAGGTGTTATGTTCATTGCGACCCCTAATCCTAAACATGCCAGCATGAACCTTTTTAGGATGTTTAATCTGATTTTAGTAGCCATTTATTATGGAGTTCCTGCTTGGGGCTACTTCCAAGTGCGAAGTCCTCACAATTATTTAGTTTTTGAATTCAAAAGGCATTGAGACCCGTGTGGTGACCGGGGATGACAGAATAGTCTCACTGTAGCTCATGCATGTCGTAAGAGGCGACTAAAATGGGTACCCAGCGTCTGGGGGTATAGCCGGGCACCCTGCCCCTGGGGATTATATCAGGGGACCTCAGGGTCTTGCCTTCTTCAGGTAAGTACGGGCATCATGACCCTGAGGCACCTTAGTGATCTTTTTCTTTCCCATGGGGTTTACTGTCTTTGGTAAACACGGGTGACGCACTCCCGGGATACCCTAGTGATCCTTCTCTATTTTCGACCCTCTTTCTTGTCAACCATTTTTACCTTTTTTTTCAACTTCATGTCTAGACCACAGTTTAATCTTGTTTGGTGCAGCGTAGCCATATCTGGCTCTTGCACCAATAAACTTTACATTCACTCACTCACTCAAAAGGCATTGATCAATTGAAATTCATTGCCAGGAATACATGACAAGTCATGCCTAGTCATCAAATAAGGACCTCATCACCCAATTGTCAAAAGTTCAAATAAATGCAGGTGGTCGGGGTAGCCTAGTGGTCATGGTTTCAGATTTGTGGCCGGCATTTTTCGTTCAGTCACAGATTCTATCTTTGGCTGCTAAAAACCTACCAAGTAGCCGGGGCTGGTGTATGTTAAATCTGTCAGGTCCCAAAGTCCTGTGGTGGGGAAGTTAGGAGGGGGGTGCCAGCTCAGGTGTCGTTCTCGTTACTTGACCAAGGTTCAAATTACGAGGTTCGTCGCCAATAGCCCTCATGTTGCTTCTAGTGCGACGTTACTAACAACTAAACTCAACTCAAATAAATGCAGTCTACCAGCAAAGTAATGGTAGCTGGGAGCAAAAGAGGATATTGTTGGTTAATTTCGTAGCTTCTAAGAATGCAATAAATGTTGACATATTGTGAGATATTGAAAAATTAAGACTGATGATTCAAAATCAGAGAAGAGGAATGCTAAACTAAGACATGATCATTCTCCACAACAATGCTTGCCAGTCAAACTGTCATTCTGATGCAACAGTTAAAATGAAACATTATCACCCAGGACTGTCAGGATTATATTTCTAAATTCAAATAATATTCGGCCGTGGGAAAGATGAGGTTCATCATTTCCTCAACAACATGAAACTGAATTGATATAATGTGGACATACCAAACACTCCTCAGTGCTTACAAAAAGGCACTGACTGAAATTCCAACTATGTAGAAAAATAGATAAATGTTCAAGCTCTAAAATGATGTGAACATTATTGAAATTAAACATTCTTCATATTTAAAAAAAAATAATGGACTTTACTTTTAGAATTACTCTCATGTATTAAATTTCCTAATTATTTTTTCCATTATTAATATTAATTTAAAACATATGTTATTATAAATTTCTTCAAATGTTCAATAAAAGTTTTCAGTTCCAAAAATTTTTAAATGATTAAACATATGTTATGTTTTTCTTTTAGTGGCTTGTTAAAAGAGCTATTGAAACCAGGGAAGAAACTGGTGATTACATTAGAGCTTTTTCTATATTCCAATTTCATAAGAATTATGAAACCCCTGAGGTAAGTCTGTGACATTTTGGATATCCACATTTTTTAATTATCAAAATTTCTTATGTTTGTAATTGGTATTTGTCTATTATTTCAACCATGTTAGTGAGAGATGCCAAAACTACAGATTGAGTCAAGATCCGATAGCATGTGATATCTAATAATAACAACTGTGCTTGTAATTTTTAGTTTTGTTTCTGCTATTGATGTTGCATTTTCAACTATGTTAGTTGTACACTTTTTTTTTTTTTTTTTTTCCTATATGAATTTCAAAAAATTCAGATATAAAATTTGAAATGAACCAGTTAAGTAAAAAAGTATCATCTGTTCTCTCTCTAATTGCTGGGAAAAGAGAATTACTTTTTTTAAAAAAAAAACTTCGAACAAGGAACTGTCACACAAATAACTTTTTAAATGTTCATTGATATTCATACACAATGCATCGAAAGAATAAGGTGTCAGTAAAATGGAGCAGTAAAAGACAAAGAAAAACAGCCTGACTTTTTGACTGGTATCTAGCTAGCATTTTGATTACCACATGTATGTAAACTTGTGTGTTATGTGCTTTGAATTAATTCGGAAATGTAATGCAATAAAATTTCCACCTGAAGGTAAAACACAGAAACTCACTTAAATATATCAAAAATAACTTAAAAGTAATTTATACTTTAATTATGTCTGTACAAATACACTTGCATGTAATGAGTAACTTTCTGCTTTGTAATTGTCTTCTTGCTCCTATAAAAAAGTTGCCAAATTTTACCTATGTGTTTGAGATAATACACAAGTACCTTATAATTTTAATAGGTTGATTTTTAAATGAATTTTTTTTAAAAAGAAGAGTTATTTTTTTTTACTTGCAGGATATTGCTACAAAAATTTTGAAAGAAAAAATGGCTGTGTCTTATGGAGAAATTAAAGTAAGAAAATAATTTTTAACTTATTACATATATTTAGATTCAAATCATAATGGTTCTCTTTTTATTATCAGTATTTTTTTTTCGCTGCAATGAAGAAAAAAATGTTTTATTATTGAACATAATTGCATATATAATGATTTATGTTTGAAAACATAAGATAGTAAGACGAATTTTTTTCTTTGTAATCGAAAGACTGTAATTTAGCTGTGATAGGGCTTTCATAGTGCTATAATTTTAGTTTATTTGAACAAATATTTAGTTTTGCTTAATCGGAACAAAAATGTGTTAGATTCAAAAACTGAACAAATATATTTGAATTATTTTATCAAATAAATCATTTTTATTATTATTTACAAATAATTGAGAACTGAGATTAATGATTAATATCTTTTCTTTATCTCTATTAACATATTGTCTTAAAATACCTTACTTGCCATTACAGTTTGAAGTAACTAATGTTTTAATTTTGGAGATTAAGTTTTATCAAGAGTGTTGAATTTGTTGTGAATGTCATTGTATTTTTAAAATTTCTGAAATGGCTGTAATTTCTTGTTTCATTAAATGAATAATGCTTTATTTATTTGAAATTATTTTATAATTCTAAATGTTTATTCTTTTTTGCTTGAAAAAAGTAAATAAATGCTTAATAGGATGCACTACTCGTAATATATGTATCATACTGGTTTGAATCTTATTTATTACTTTTTCTTTTTTAATCCTCAGGAAGTTTATAGGCCTCAAAGACTGTTTCGTTACCATGCTCCACAAAAACTTAAAGAAGAAGAAGTAAGAGTTCAAACCACTCTGCTAGAATATGGAAAGTGAGTATATTTCATATAATTACAATGCATTATTATAAATTGTACAATTTAAATGTTTTTACATTTTATTTATTTTGGTCATGCAAAACTAAAAGGGTTGTTCAATCAGAAAGAGTTAGAAAGGTAGATTTTTTTATTTTTCAACATTATCTCCTTTTAGCTCTTATATTTTTCTAAGCAATTCTCCAACTTTTTTAAGCCATCTAAAAAATAAGATTGCAGAAGGTCTTTAAAATATGCATGTCCTTTTTGTTTGACATGAGCAGTTGTCTGCCAAGCCATTTTTTTAAGTTTGGAAAAAAAATCACTGTGGGCCGAATACAGGGGGTGATATAATAGTTCGAACTTTAATTCTATGGTTTGGCCATCAAAACTACACAGATGTGTACCCCTGCATTGTTTTGATGGAAGAGGATCTTTTTCAAATTAGGACATGAGGAGTTTCAAATGAGGATTTTGTCAATCATTCCAGGAATAATCACTTCCACTGAATATCTCAAACAATGTTTATTTTTTGTTGATGTTTGGCCTCATTTAAACTCATTTACTGTTGCAAACACAGGAGCAGATGTGCCATGAACTTCATCTAACTCAGCTTTGATCTCTTTCAGTATTGAGCTTTTTAAATCTGTGTTTAATCTCTTTTCAAAATAAACATAAGTTTCTTGCTTCAATTGACAATAAAAATGAAACCATGTGATGGAAATAACTGAGACAGACAGCTGTCTAATGAGTAATGATGATTATGAAAAACATACAATTTTTGATGCTATGAACAACATCTCTTGGATTTTCCAAGGACTTATTGAATGCCCCTCATAATTCATGGTTTGTATTCATTAATATTTTAAAATCATAACTAACTTTATTGCATTAATGAGAATCAATTTTTTTATTTTTAAAAAATAAGACGTCAACTAACATGTACATGCATAATAGTAGAAATTACAGGATTGAATTACTTTTATTTAGTGAATTTATTTAAGTATAAAACTATCAGAGGGGCTGTTAGATATGTCCTTGTATCATGAAATTCACATTTCGAAATTTTTACCTGTTATTTCATTTTAAAATCTAATAAGTATGAATTGTGAATTGAAGAATTTAAATATTCTTTAAAATATTTTTCAGAAATATTTTAACAAATTATTTGAATAAAAAATATTTTATATTTGAGCTAAAATATATGTGAATTAAATATACTTCGCCTTTCCTAACGTAATATTTCCATTGTGATATTTATTCATTAAACTATGTTAAAATAATATTTTAAATATGTAATATGAATAATTAATAGTAATTAATTAAATTTTTTAGGAAGCTTGGAAGTGCAAGAATTACTGAAAGCAAGGTAAATTCTGTTTTCTTTCCATACCTAATCAAAATTTTCAGTATTATTTAATTTACTTTTGGTATTTGAATTGAGCATATTTAATATTTTCTTTTTGCTAATTTAGAAGTTTTTAATTAGTTTTATTAACTTTATATAGTTACCTGTAACAAATCATTAGAAACTCAAGCTCAAATACAAATTTTTATTTATATTAAACGATGCAAAATAAAAATGCCAATTTATAACACTTATCTCAACTGATATACGTAGGAATAGTTATATGAAGGAAAAAAAATAGCTTAGGTGAAAATAACTAACACACTCAACTAAAACAGTGAAATATTGAAAAAAGGGCAAGTATCTACTAAATATATGTTTAAAAACTATCAAGTCTAATTAACATATGTTTTTACCAACATAATCGACATGCTTTAAACAAATATATTTATCACAAACTTTACATATATTTAGTCATTCGATTTTTTTTCTCTTGAAAATATGGCATCTTTTTCTCACATTATATGATCCATCTGTTATAAATTCCTTCCCCCCTCCCCTCTTATTAATGGATTCAGGCTCAATGTGGCTGAAACCTTGTCCTTCGCATTTTGTTGCAATTTCAAAAATGTGGGGTTTTTTTTTTTTTTTTTTTTCCCCAATTCTTTTGGCACAGATTGTATCTTTGAGCAACTCTGTATATAATCTTTTGTTAGTTCTTAAGTGAAAGATTTGATAAAATATCTTCATTTTACTATATAATGTATTGTTTAATAATATCAGCCCTTTCTTGTAAGTAACATAGGCATTCATTGCTTTCAAATCCAGTATCATAGAATACTATGGGCCAACTGTTTGTGTTTTTAGAAGTAGATTATGTGACACAATTTGTTTACAAACATAATCGATTTGTTTTGATTATAAACTATTACTATCTCAGGTTTATTTTTATCAATTGTTGTAGGATCTATTACTGCATCATGGTGCATGCTAGATAGCAACACTAGATTTTCTCTTCTCTTTGGAATATATCATACTGTTAAATTATCTTGAAAAGCAAACTTTGACATATAAACTGCTCACAATCACAAAAAGAAACAAAATTTGGTATTTGATACTTTTTTTTTTCAGTTCTAATGTAGGTTAACTTGTGATTTTTTAGTAGATCATTGACTAGTTCATAGTTGGTGAACCAATTGTCTGTTGTAATATTTGGTGCACATAATCTTTTTGCCACTAAACTGCTGCTGTTATCAAATGTGTAAGGACCATATGGCTATACATCCAAGTATACCTCCAAATTCACAGAATAAAGCTTTTTGGAATCAACCATAGATAAGACTTTTATGTCATATTTAGAGGGCTTACTAAGTATGTATTGTCAAAAAGGGCACTTTCTTCTGAGATTGGCAGCATTTTATCAATAATAACACACTCACCCACAGAATAATTATAACCTCCACCATAACTTATTTGCTTTTGTAAGGAAAATTGACCTGTTATCCCAAATTTAAAAATTGTAACTTTTCAGTGTTATTTTTTTAAAAATAAGCTTTGCATTATATTTTAGTTTTGATATTCATATATTTAAAAAAAAATTAAAAAAATAAACAAAAATGAATAACTTTGGAGTGTCTTAAACAAAAGTTTGGTGCAACTTAACCTACTTTGGCTCTTGAGCCATAAACCAAAAGAGTCACATTCACTACAGAATAGTGAGTGCAAATTTGAGTGAATTTTAACAATGTTTCGGGAGACTTGACTACATTCCTATCATATCCATGTATAATCGTGGCCTTCAGTGACAGATCCTGAAGTAGAGCAAGGAAAGTGCATGACCACTCATGCCCAAATTCAAGCATTTTGAAAAGATATAAGAACTATTGGTTCTATTAGCATCTAATAGATGCTACCCAAGAAAGTTGAAATTTTCTTTCCATTTAAATTGTATTTACTTTGTTGTATTTAAAATGGAATTCTTAAGAAAGCCATTCTCCTTTCACCTAGATTTAAAAGAAATCTCTTGTGATTTTTGCCTGAATGGAATTTTCCTGCATTTATTTGAACAATGTTTTATATTAATTTAAATACTTTATTGTGTAGTACATGAATCAAATGTGATGTTTGATTTTAAAAGTAATTACTTTTATTTCCAGAACTAATGGAATCAAACAATTATTTATCATTATAAAATACTTTTAATCATTTATTAATCATATACAAATTTTCTGTAAGATTCACAGATTTTTCTTTATGTATCAGTAATCCTACGTATTTTAAACATAATAATCTAAAATTTAATTATTTTTTTTGTTTTTAAAAAAACCTATATTGTAAGTTTAAAATTTAAAATGAAATTTTGTGTTTCTGATTTTGCATTTTTAGGAAGGAGAACAGTCAAGTGATGCTGAAAAAAGTGTTCAAAAAGCATCTGAGGAGGAGGTGATTGCATCAGTTTTTGTTTCCTGTTTTTATCACTTTTGCTTCTTTTAATTTCCATTACTATTTAAATAGTTTATCCTATTAAATATTTGCTTTCTGTGATTGTAATTGCCTTTTGACTTGTATTAACAAATGCTATGGATGTTATACCTTGCATGCTGCTTTTTCTAGAATCGGATACAGAATTTGATGAAAAGCATGTCTGTTACGAATGAGCATGAGGTTAGTAATAAAATATTAATTACTTACATTTGTATAAATGAATCTGTACTTTGCTCTAAATATGTATTTGATGTTTGAATAAAAACAGCTTTACCCTATCTTTTTTATTAGTTTTCATAGTATAAAACATCACTAATTATAAAAGTGGATGAATTTTTAAAAAAAAGCAAGTTAACTTCTTAGGGAAGAATTTTGTAAGCATAAAAGCTATTAAAATGTTCTACTCATTGTGATTGTGTTTTGTCTTTTAAAAGTGTTAATGAATAAATACTAAATGTTTTGAAATTCCTTATTTGATTAGTTTCAGATATGAATTAATATATATTTTCTAATGATTTTTCTGTGAAGCTTTCTAGAAGAATTTGTTAAAGTAGCCAATTATGTATTTATCAAATGTTATTTTTTTAAAAAAAAAAAAATGACTTGTATGTAAAAAATCATATTTCAATTTAAATAATTTCTCAATCATCTCTCAATATTTCATATTTAAAAATCTAAAATGTAGTAAGAATATGACTAATAAAATACTTATAAGGAAAATTAGTTTTTAAATATTTTTCCTCTGTATATATTGTGCAATATTTCTGGTTATAATTCTGATTTATGAAAAGATATTTTTATAATTGAAAAAAGGCTTATCATTTGCATTAATTTATAGCAGAAAACTTGTTATATATATATATATATTGATTAAATGTTCTAACTTGATTATAATTTTAGAGCTTCTCTCTGTTTGGTTTCATTTCAGAATATTTAAAATCAAGATATTTCAAATTGTGCTTGTTTCCAAATATTGCTTTATATATCTGCATGAAGCATGAGTTTTACTTTATTTTAATCTGAAAAATATCATCATACTGATAAATAATATTTGTTTGAGTAATTTTATGTCAAAAACTTACTTTGAAAGTCCTTTTTCCCTAATGTTCATTTAGAAAAGATCGGAGAAATTAGAATAATGATAATTGGAAATTTAGTGTTAAAAACATGTATTAATATTAATTTTACATTAGCTCTGGTTTTTTATTTTCTATTTTGAGACTTGTTATTTCCAAGCATCTCAATTTTTATTTAATGATATTAACAAAGTTTTTTTTTATTTATTTATTTATTTATTTATTTTTTTTGCATTAATAAGTATTTTAAAGTTTTTCAACAATCTGGAGTGTTTAGGAAAATATTTGGTCAGACTCTGCATTTTTATGTCAGAAGTCATAATATTAATACGGTATAAAATAAATTGTAGTAAATGAACATGTTCTTTTATTTCTGAATTATTTATCTAAATTATTTGGGTTTTTTAGTAAAATTGAAGTTATAGATATTTATGTAATCTTCTAAATTAACATAAATCAAACTCAATTGAATTTTTATTATAATGTATTATATCTGCAATATATTTTTATACTGGATTCTTTTTGTTTGACTGCTTATGTATATAATTGAAATATAAAACGACACTATATTCGACTATTTAATTTATCAATAGGAAAATATTACAATCTATATGAAAAAAAAAATGATTGCTTGACTAATATAGCTATTATTGAACAATAACTATATACCAAAACTAATTTTATTTTTTACTGGCTAATTTATATTTAAAAATAATAAAAATTTAACTACATACCCTTTTCATTTATTTTGAATGTTTTTTAATTTACTTATGATAAAATTTTGTTATTGGAAAGGACTAATACTCTTAATATTTTTAATCAATTTGAATTAAATTGCCATTTCCAGAGCAAGCTTACTGCAAGTCAAGTTGGTTCTATTGTTGGTCTACAGTCAGGAGAGATTCAACAAGTAGCCTCTGAGTTTGCAGAGAAGGTAAATTTTAATAAAAATATTATTTGCATGCATAAGTAACTGCTTGAATTTTTTTTCTTAGAATTTCTATGTTCTTATCTGTTGATTTGGTGTTAAAATGTACTCTTTTTCTTTCTTTATTTGTAAAAAATTCCTAATCATCAATCTTTTTAAAACTTTATTAGTTTCAATTTTTCCAACTTTACTTAATAAAGTATCAGAACATTAAATAAATGTTTTAGACTTTTGCGCTGATGAATATGTAAAATTATATTCAGAAATATATTTATTTTTACTTACAAATTAGATCAATTTGATTTAAAAGATCCTGTTTTCCTCTTCTTTTTCATTCTAATTTTTATAGTAGATAATCTGTTAAAAACATTTTATGAATAAAAAAAAATATCAAGTAAATTACATATTTAAATATACATATGGTTTTAGATTTCAAAAATTAAATATTCATTAAAATCTAAAAATATACAATGTCTGTTCTGTATATCTCTCAAATGCTTTTTTATTACAGCAAGCTGAGCTTGCTAATGAAGAAATGGGAGAAAGAGGACTCAGTGGTATTCAGTACCACAAACGAACTGTAGCTTCATTGACCAAGCAGATAAAAGAAAAAGAAACAAAATTAGGAGAGGTGCTTTTTTTTTTATTATTATTATTTGTAAAAAAAATTAATTGTTTAGATAACCATTGTTGAAAATTAACTTTTTTTAATTTATATTTATTGTAGGTTGAAAGCATAAACTCAAGTCTGAAAACGGCTTATCAGGATTCCCAGTCTAGACTACGCAATGTATTATATTTTCTTTTAAAAAATTTATTAAATCAGTTGTTTAGTTATTTAGATGTTACTAATAAGATATATTATCATCTCCTAGTTACAAAATACGTACAAAGACATGATGAAAGAAATGAAAGTTTTGGAGGAAGCTGAAAATGATGATAACAAAAGGTACGTCTTAAAATATATTGATAAATCTAAAATATTTTCATTATGCAGTGTATTTGATAATTATGCATGCAAATTTTCACTTTAAATATAATTCTTAATATGTTGATATTATGTAATCTCTTTTCTTATATGATAGGCTTATTTACATTTTATGTGTATAAACACAGTATGGCTTAAAAATCTGTACACCAGGTAAATATGTTAATAAAATGAAAAATATCTGTCAAAATGCTTTGAAATTTTGTCAGCATCTGAACAATTGGGTTACAAAATCTTGTTTTGAATTCTTAAACTATTCATTCAATGGGAATCAATACATTATGAAAAATCAAAGTTGTGTTGTCACAAAAGTGTATGCACAAAAATAAAATTTTTACGTTTCAACAATGCACAGAAGTCGTTTAGAGTTTCCATTCTGATGAGTATGAATATGCAATTTTCCATTAACACTAAATGCTAGATTTCATTAGCAAGTATGTACCATCCTTCCTTGGTCTCCGATTTGAAGTCTTGTACTGAGTAATATTGCTTCCGATTCTTTTCAACATCATATGAGAGAACTCCTCAGGTATTCTTCATTGGATTGAGTTCCAGGCAATTCATCAAACTAATATTCTTAGATCTAAGTCATCCTTTTGTAAAATGGAAAGTGGGCATTGACATTGTCTTGCTGAAGTACCTTCTTGGGACCATTTAATAGTTCATCAAATGTTCACTAAAAGTTCTCCGAAATTCACCTGTCATTTAGGAAGCAAAGAGATATTATTCCATTGTAGTCAAAATTGCTGCATCCTGTTAGCAAACTACCACCTTTTAACATACTGAATATTCTCTGGGGATCTTTCCCTAGTGACACCAAAAACATAAACCCCCATCCAAACTCCTTTTTTTTTATCTGAGAAAAATAACACTAATCCATTTGTCATAAAAAAATATGTGTGCTGATTTTTCCAATGAGGTCTTGATTCTCTGTGATACTATTTCACAAAATTCTTGCAAGTTTTTTTTTTTTATGATGAATTTTAATTCAGTTATTTTTTTACATATGGAATTGTGATATTTTTTCAAGTTAATTTTCCATTTTAGACAAGTTGTCAGATAAAGTTGTTCTTTTAATTCTCCTATTCTTATGGAATGTAATTTTTCTCGATTTTTCTGAGCAATATATATTTTTTATTTGTTCTTGCCATTGCTAATATTGCATTTGGATCAATTTAAAATATCTGAAATTTGCTAAAGGGATTTATTTACCTTCAGCGTTTTGCTTTTACACTTTCTCACCTCCTTCAGACAAGATTTGCAGAGTTTTGGACATTTTGATAACTTGTATAATTATTGGTATCCCTCAATAGTTCGAGGGGGAGGGGAGTTACTGATCCTCCACTGATCACATAAAAAGAGGTATTTTCATAAAATCCTATTTGTGCATAAACTTTTACCACAAAAGAATGAAATTTTTGATTTTCCTTACAATATTTACTAAATTTGAGGTTTTTATTTATTCATAGTATTACCTACAGTGAAAATTTAAACAAATTTATCAGACATTTTTCATTGTATTGAAATATTTGTTTTGTATAAACTTTTGTACAGCATATTAAAATTTTCAAAGCTTTTGTAACTATAGAAACAAATATTTTTTTAAAGATTTATATATATGTGTGTGTGTAGGAGAATGGAGACCCCTATAAAATTGAAAACTCCATATTTTTTGTCTTGTTGTGATCTATGAAAGCAAGATGGCCTGTTGTGCTGAAAATTCTTTATCCTTTGGATAATAACTGGGAATTACATTTTGAAAGATATGGAAGCTAACATCAAAAGTAGCACTTATTATGTAACAATAAGTAAGTGTAAGAAAGCACGGGAAAGGTGAGAAGAGTGCAGAAAAAAATGCATAAGCTTTTATATCAAGTTTAGGTCAAGGCAACAGCTGCAGGTAAAAAGTGGGATGTTGGGTGGTAGTTTTGAGTGGAATGCTGAAATAAATTTTTGTGATAAAGTAAAAGAAGATAAAGTAGCAATGCAGGTTATCACAATTTCTCCTTCTCTGCAAAACTGGCCTCCTGGATAGGCACTGTTCCAGTGGGATCATCTTACAAAGAGGTAAACTATGAGACTGAAAAATTAGTTATTAATAAGTTATCAGAGCAATAGTCGCAGTAAAATCAATGTTTATAGACAAATATGTTCAATCAATCTTGTTGTGTATGCTTAAAAATTTAACATTATTTCATGTTTAGCTCATAACTTCATAGCTTGACATAAATTCTTACACCTAAAAAATATAAACAAATATATGTGGGTGGCCTTTTGCTAACTTAAGAATTTATATAATATAATATTCAATATTTTAAACACTGAAAGTTTTCAAAATTGCAATTTAGAATGACACTAACAAATAAAGTGTTACCAGAGCATTTTAAACATGTAAAACAATATTTCAAATAACACATGTAAAACAAACTAATTTTCATTTAAATCCAAACATTATGTACAATATTTAAAATATATGAAAATTTATAAGAGTATAATTTAGATTGGTTTACATGTATTACATCTGAAATACAGTATTTGATGGCAAACTCAACTCAATACTGTAAACATGCTTGAGAATAATTATTAATGTAATTCAAATTTATTTTAAAAACATGTTAGCATTCTAATTTTCTTTTTATGATCTAGTCTACAATTTCTCAACCAACATATTCTCTTAGTAGCTAAGAAGTATTGTCTATTATAACAAAACATTGCAACTCTCGTCCTCTAGTAAAACTTTATGCAATTGCTGTATTTTATTATATTACATATTCTTTATATTAATTCATCTTATCCTTAAAGCACTGTACATGAGAAATCACATAATCCAGACATACATTCATTGTAATACAAAACATTTGTTAAAACTCAAATTACCTTTGACAATTACACTGTTTACAAATACTTTCATTTCAAAACATGATATTTATCATTTAATTATTTTAATAAAAGAGTGTTTTATTTGTCTCAAAAAGTATGTGAAATATAAAAATATTTCTAATGTCAATTTTATATTGTTACCACATATCAAAATAAAATACTATTGTTATTTTCTAAATATTGGCTGACCATTAGAAATCAAATCATTTTCATTTATGTGTCACTCCATATCAAATCTCTTGTATTTCATCAATTTTAGAACATGCACACATTTCATATTGAGCTATTTTAGAATAATACATTACACCTTTACTTTTGAAACCTTATGATCATTGAGTTAAATTTTAAAATAAACCTATGTGAATTTTTTACTTTCATAAAAATGAAATATCAGGACAGAACCAACAGCATGTTCAATAAAAAATCAATGCAATTTTATCATCACAATTATTTTTTTAAAATCAATGTGCCACTCAACAGTCTTCGAAATCCATATATTCACTACATTAAATGTAATTAGACTTATACTCACTTTGTACATAAAACTGTAAGTTGATTTGTTCATTTAGTTCACAGAAATGAATGGACTGTTTCATTTTACAGGATGGGGCTTGCCCTTTCTCTTCATTTTTGATGACCATAATATTCTAATAACTTTATTTCCTCTTTAGTGTGGAAAGTTCTTAGGCATAAAAAAGCATTTCACAGAAGGTTCATAAGATTAGAACAAGAAATTTTGGGCAGGGCAAAGTTTTTTACTAGATTTAATAGCTGAATAACAGGTGAACCCATATTGTTGTTCTTTTTCTTTGGATTTGGAATTTTTTCTTTTTATCTGTATGAAGTTTTTTCCTTCATTTGGAGAATTCAGATTTAGAAGTGGATTAAGTCCTAAAATTTGTTGGCTTCCAAAATATTAATTTCGTAGCCGTGGTCAATGAGGGGCATGGACGTAGAGCTACTCATCCTGCCGACTTTTTGTTTTAATAGTATCAACAACGTCATTTTCTTGCTCTGATGCTTGTGTAGAATCTTCTGAAATCCATGATGAAGGACTTTATTCTATAAAGAAGTATTTTATTAACAAGCTGAGGACATCTTCTTACTACAGATAGCACATATTACTTGGTGGCAAGACTTATCAAAAGAGCATAAAAAGGCATGTTACATTTGGCAAGCAAATAGGAGAGAAGGAAGAAAGAGAGCAGATTTTTGTGCTATAAAACTTCCATTTTTGATGCATGCTATCAAAAAAAAAAAATTTCAACAAGCGTTTAAGGCTAAAGAATGAAATGCTTTGTTTAAGTTGAAGTACAACAAAATGAAGAAAAAATTTGTTATAAAATTTGGATATTCCCCGTAACTCTAGAATACAAAGTAAACAAACCATGAAATAGACCAAGTCACTCACACATGTGTGGGCATAAACCAACCGTCTTCTGATTACCCTGTCAAAATTAGAATTTTAAAAAAATGTTTTGGGGATTCAGGCTAGAACAAAAAAATTCATGTAAAAAAGTATATTGGTGAACCATGCTAGTTCAAAATTGTGTAATAAATAGGTTGGGTGTGTGTATGTATATATATATATGATTTAAATTATAAACATTCAAATTTTTAAATTACCATGAAACCAATGAGTTGGTTTGATTACATTAACAGGTTATGTTCATGAAATAAATTGAACACCTTCCTTGGCCCCCCCCCCCAATAAAAAAAAGAATTTATAATGAAAAAAGTATTCTATCATCTAGGAAGTTAAGTTTCATAGAATGTAGATTCTGCCATTTTTATTGTTGCATGAAAAAACCATATTTCCTTGGAAATTTTATACTTTGAACCTTATTAACTATTAAAACTCAACAGTTAACATATTGATTTAATATGACCTATATGAAATATATTTGAGCTTAAAAAAATACAGATGAATGAATAATTTTAAAGTGTACAAATAAATGTGTGTAATTTACTTATATACATAGATTGTTGCAAACATATTCAAGCATATCAGTGATAATTTTTAACCTAGGAATGAAGATATTAAAAAAAAAAAAGGTATTTTGAATTAGATTAATCATTAAATGTTTTATAGACTTATTTAGATAAAATCAGTTCTTTCAGCTTGGTCTCATGATATTATATAGCTTTATGATTTTCTTTTATTACAATTTAATTTCTCTTTTTTTTTTTTTTCTGATACCATTCGAAATAAATATTCCATTACAAAATTCTGTCATCACTATTAAATAATCATTAATTTAGTTATACTAGTTATGTGTTTGTGTGAAAAGATCTTGTGTGTCTTTCTTTATTCCAATTCTTAGTAACTTATAATTTATTTTTCTTGTGTTTTTGGATGAAAGGGTATTTTCTTTTGTAGTCTTTTGGAAACTCTTCGGTCTCTTGTTGCAACTAATGAAACTTTGAAAAAACAAGAACAAGAATTCAGAAATCACTGTAAAGAAGAGCTTATGAGATTAAAAGCTCAAATCGAAGAAGTAAAAGCATCTACGGATGAAAGTTCTTCAGAGGATATAGTAAGCATCTTTTTTTATGTGTTTTAGTTTTTAGTCTCCAACCTAGTGTATCTATTTGCAAAATAGCTCAATTTAATACTGTCAGATGGTGCAGCAAGCACTGACTGTTCTGTTAATAAGATATGTTGGGTATTGGCAAATTATCAACCTTGGAGCTGAACGCATTGATAAAAAAAATTTCTGAATGCAAATTTAATTATTGAAACATTTATAAAGTCTTTAAGTTGTTTTCTTATTATTAAAATAATGTTTTCCAAAACTCTTTTGTGGCGTTTTAAATACTAGATTTTTTTTTTTATATATCATCATATTTCTTATTTTTAGATTGCTTGCATTATTATGAAAGTTATTGAAATAGTGGCAAATTTTGCTCATGCTTATAAAAATTGTATTTCTTTTTCTAGGAATATAGAGAAACAGTTGAAAAACAGTATAATGCTGATAAGGAAAAATTGCAAAAAATTCGAATGCTCCTAGTAAGAATTATTTTTATCTTCACTTGTTATTTTGTAAAATACTTTATTTTTAAGCTAATTGGTAATTTCTTTTACAATTTTTTGATTTTTATCGTAATTAAATTAATTGATGTGTTGATAATTGTTAAAGGTATTCAAACACTTATATCATGTTTTACTTTGGTATCTGTAAATGAGTACTTCGTTAACAGTAAATCAGCTGGATTAAAAGTAATTGAAGGTTGTTTCTAAGTTCATTTAAAGCTACATAAAATTGCTTTGATTATTTCTGATCATAGTATTTGTGATTTAAGATGTGAAATAAAAATAATTGTTTTTGCATGTATTTTTAATGAACTTGTAACACACTGGTTTCACTTCTCCCTTTTAATTATGCTATCATTTAACAAATAAATCTCTATCAATAATTAAAAAGTCAGATAATGAAGGAAATCATTTTGATGTTATTCAGAATTCAATATCTGTATTATTTTATATGAGGAGCCAGTTCCTACATAAGTCTAAATCTAAAAATCAATATTATAAATATTAACTTGTCTGATACTGCCTAACTGGATCCAAATCAACTCTAGACTTGAAATCTGAATTCTATTATATGTTCGTTCACAAATTTCATACCATACTTATGCTGAGTCATCTAATTTCTTCTGATCAACTTAACTACATGCCTCATTTTTTTTTTAATCTTCTTGTCTCTCACTGTCTATAAAAACCTTCAAATTAAACTCTTCACAACTTATAAATGCTATCTCATCATTTACTACACTTCACTGAATCTTCATTATCCCTTGAGAATTCAGTGCACAGATTCCATACAATTGACTAGGGGTGAATGTTACTTCTTATAATAAAATAACAACAGTAAAAAACGAGTTTTTTGAACATGGTGGGTTCTTTTTTTTTTTCCAAACCTCGCACTTTGCGTAACATAATTTTTTATACCCTAAATTTTAAGTAATATTCACCTGTTTTCAAGATGGGGAGCAATGTTATGAGCATGAGTTGATGCTTTCCTGCAATACTTCTCTTATAAAGGAAAAGATAGATTTACAGAGATGTCACCAGTTAACAAAAAAAGAGATCTATTATCAAATCCTATCAAATCAATTAACTTCATTCAAAATCTCTAGATGTTATTAGAAAGGAAATATGCGTGAGAATTCCATTATGAACTAGCCATTAATAAATATTTTCAAATTAATTTTAGCTGTGAATAAATTACACTATGTATCAAATTTCAATCCAAATTATATATATTAATTTCAATTTTTTTTTTTTCAAGGCAAGAAAAAATAGAGAAATAGCCTCTCTTCAAAGAAAGTTTGATGAAGTGCCATCTAGAGCAGAACTTAGTCAGTATCAGAAGCGATTTGTAGAATTATATAATCAAGGTAAGTATGCAATTCTTAAGTGATCAATATTCAGCTCATACAAAAAGTATGTAAATAATTGAATATTCATTACAAATGTATCTATCTTGTCAAGATTATTTTTATAATTCATTTATCTTAATTTTAAAGCTTTAATACATGTATTGATTTTTGATTTTAAAATTGATATATTTTTATCATTGTATAATTTTATTAATCTTAGGCTTATTCAATGCATATATATTAGTTATTTATTTTAGTAACAAATATAGTATGAAAAACATTTTAATGTATATAGTAAAGTATTTGTCTTTTTTAGTGGCTGCAAAGCATAAAGAAACTAAACAGTTTTATACTCTTTACAATACTCTAGAGGATTCAAGAATGTATATAATGAAAGAGGTATTATATTAATACTATCCAAGAGGGAAACTAACTATATTAATTTTATATTTTGCATGTATTTTCTGTTTGATGTATTATTTCTGAGTAATTCTGTTATGTACTTAAATGAAACAAAAATATTTTCTTCTATTTTTAATGAGTATTCAATTTACTTTTGTATGGCACTTGGAAATAATCATTCAGATTTCAGTTTCACTTCAAATTAATCTTGTAATATAATCGATTGAATTTTTCTTACTGATTGCTCATTATCTGCGTATAATATAAAATCTGAATGTTATCCTATTCTTTATATTGTTTCTAATCTTACGGTAAGTTCTTCTCAATTTTTTTAACTGTTTTAAATTATTTTGTTATATTTGATATATTTCTCTTTTTGTAAAAACTTCTTTTCTTTGTAATACCCATTTTAAAGAAATATTTTTAAAAAGAAGGGGAGAAATTGAATGTTGGAGAATTGTAACAAATAGCATCTTGTGAAGAAGTAATGTTTCTTTCAGTCTGCTTTTATCAAAACTATTATGCATATATATATATATATATTGTGGAATAAACATGCCATGGAGTTCCAATTTCCAATAGCAAACTTATACTCAGAACAAGAAAAATTAAAAATGAGAAAAAAATAAGTTAAATGGTGCTTGCAAGCTTAAAAACAAGCAAAAAGGAAGCACAATGGTTGAGTAAAAATCTTTTATGACACCAGAACCAAAAGAAATAAACCAACAAAAAAGATGCTAGAGGAGAAACTTTGAAAAGCATCCAAAAATGAACAATCACAGATCTGAATCAAAAGGCAGGGGCAAGGTAATGAAACCCTTTGCTTACCTTGGGAAAAATGTTGCAACAAAGCAAAAATTGAATAGAATATAATGAAAATCTGAGTGAACATTAGGGACTTCAAAAAGAGTTCAGAAAGTTTAAGACAAAGAATTTTAAAAGGAGGTGACAATCACATAAAACCCGATCATTCTCCAGGTAAAAGGGTGGCAGCATGAATAAGATACAAAAAGAGCAGGGAAAGCTGGTGATATGAATATCTTAGACATGAGAAGTAAGTGAATAAGGGACAAAAGTCCCCTGATCACGAAGTTCACATGGGGACTTTAATCACAAAAGAGAGAGGATAAACATTCAACTAAGCAGTTTTGAACAAAAGTTTTGTGTTTGATATGCACCCTTTGGTAAATTTTGAGCTAAGGAAGGGTCAATCATTTTAATAATTTTTAATTTATTTATCTTTTTTGGATATCAATGTTCAGATTGGATATTAATTGCCACTTCTCGCTAAGTGAAATGTTCCAGTTCTGATTTTTTTTTCTGTGATAGATTATTTTCAAGATCTTTTGCAGCAAGATTAGCTATACATTCAAGTATTTATTTTTTTATTTTAATTTATTGTTTAATGTATTTCTTTAACTTAAAGAGATTAAAAGTTTTTTCATTATTCGTGATTTCTGTATTGAAAATTATGTTACCAGAGTATAAACATAATGCAGATAATTCATATTGTTATTGGAATTTATATTATCACTCAATTTATATTAATACTGCTACTGGCAGTTCCCTTGACTCATGGTTTAGTAACCATAGACTCAGTTTACCACAAGTTAATGGGCCCAACTGTATTTTATTATATCCTTTCAAATAATATTAAATTGGGTTCTATAGAATTGGTAAATTTACCGACTAATCATATTTCATTTTTTATATTTATTACTTTCAAAAGATACATCCTAAAATTGGATGTATGTTTTAAATAAATTAATGTATATTTTTATGAGTTTTTCTCTTGATTATCAGAGAACTGGAAAGCACTGCAGTGTAATATTTTGGTCATGTTTTTGTACAATATTTATATTTTTTAATAGAATTAATGTGAATTTATAATTCACTTATTTTTTTTATACTAAATACTGTCAATTGTATTTATTGTAGCTCCTCTTAAATAATATGATATACAAATACTAGTAAAATAAATAATAACTAAAATAAATAATATGATATACAAAAAGATGGATTTTTTAAGATAATTTATTTGGATAAAATAAACCTTTGAAATAAACAAATTTAGATTTTTAATTTTAAGACAAACACAGGTTTTGTGCTAATGTTATGTTATTAAAAGCTTTTTAATTTCTGTATTTTTTTTAAACTTGTGTCTAGAATTTACATCTTCTTAAAGTATCATTATACATAACTTCTAATATATATTTAACTTGTGTGCATATAACTAAAATTTAACTATTAAAAAACATTGATTGATAAATTTTTATTTTTAGGTTGATTTATTAAATTCTATTCAGGAAAACTTTACTGAGTAAGTTCCTTTTTAACGGAATGCAAGTTCCTTAAGTTCCTGTTGTTTATTTTATTTTAATGTAAATTCATATTTTCAATTGGTTGAATTTAATAGGGCCATGTCATCATCAGCTTCCAAAGGTGAATTCCTCACTCAGTTGGAAAAAATTGTTGAAAGGATTCTTCAAAATAAAGCAAAAGTAAACATATTTTATCAATTTATTTTCTTTTGCTTTCCTTGCATAAATAAAATATGATTTTTAATTTAAATAAAATTATATATTTCAGTAATTAATATAAAAAAATCTTTCATAAAGTATAAATTGTTAATTACTAAATTTTATGTAAAAACATGTACTATAAAATAAGACATTTACTATCTTCAAAGATTTATACATCTATATTGATTGCAGAGTTATTCTAGATTCGATTTTTTTTTAATCGTTCTCTTTCAAAAATGCACATGCACCAGAAAGTACACATAAATCAAGAGGTAGCCACTGAAGTAGAAAAATACTTGTAAAACTTGCATCATTAAAAAATGTGTACTTTAGATGTTAATTTTACCTTTTCATAATGATATACAACTATATTAATTAATTAATTACTATTGTAAAAAAATTAGTGTTTATTCAAATTTATCTTATTGGAAAGAAATATTTTATGTATTTTTAGTTCTGTGACATGTACTGAAATCACTAAACTAAATTTCTTTAATGTTTTTTTAAATATTTTTAAAACATTGAATGTTTATTACATATGCTAATTTTAAATTATTTGTATTTTATATGCAAATGAATTATTTGTTTTATAAATAATTTTATATAGGTTGAAAAGAAAAAACTTGAAGAAAAAAGACAACGAGATATGCTCAATGATCAGCTATTAGATCTTATAGAAAAACAAAGGTTATATTTTAAGACTGTGAAAGATTTTAAAGAGGTAAGTTTTTACACTTTTGTCCAAAATTGAATAAGAATTTAAGAAACATTAATTTTCTTATAATTACAATTTCCATCATTCTACATTATACATTTTTTTTTTAAAAAAAATTATTTTAATGTTTTGCTTTGAATAGAAATATTTCTGGAAATCAGCAATTTTATTTTAGTTCCAAAATTTACATCTAATGGCTGATTATAAAATAAGTATCTCTATTTGGAGCTGTCTGTAGCTTGAAGGAATAATCTAAATGAAACCAAAATGGTTACATATACTATTTGAGAAGGGGAAGAATAAAATAAAAATAATTAATTGCAATAATGACCGACAGATGGCGCTGCCAATCTAAACACCATCAGTAAAATCGAGAAGTGTCATTTCTGCCAATAACATGGTATGAGATGCCTCTTAGTTTGTCAGATTGTGTTTTGATTTTAGAACTATTCTACATTAACAGATCAAAAAATTTAGTATGTGAAAGGAATGCATAAAGGAAAAGGTCCTTTGACACAAGAGTTCAGTGAGAAGAATGGTAAAAAATAAAAATTCAAGGAGACTTGATCATTAACTGCTGAATGTAAAAGGAAGAAAATCAATACCTCTCCCCATTCAAGAAATTGCCACCACAGTTGTGCAAACCTCAGTGATCTAAAGGATCATATAACACAACATGTGAGAAATATCACTCTTGATACATGACCCGTGTGGTGACTGAGTATGACAGAATAGTCCCACTGTTGCTCATGCTTATCGTAAGAGGTGACTAAAATGGGTAACCAGCATCTGGGGTTATAGTCGAGCACCCTGCCCTTGGGGATTATTACAGGGAACCTCAAGGACCTGCCTTCTTTGGGTATATACTGGCATCATGACCCCGAAGAACCCTAGTGATCTTTTTCTTCCCTATGGGGTTCACTATTTTTGGTAAACAAGGATGATGCATCCCCAGGTTACCCTAGCAATTTTTCTCTATTTTTGATCCTCCTCCTTGTCAACCAATTTTTGTCTTTTTCAATTTTTTCACGTCTAGACCACAGTTACATCTTCTTTGACCCTCTTAGCTACATTTGGCTCTTGTGCCAATAACCTTTACATTTACTCACTCACTCATGATACATTACATTCCGCAGTGGAACATTACTTTTGCTGAGTTGCATTATATAGTCTAGCATGTCATGTCCCACCTGAATTGTCTTCTCCAACACAATGGCTATGTAGAACCTGAACGGCACTGCCAGGCATAAGCATAATCACATTATTTGTAACATTTTCCAATAAATTAGGTATAACCATTCAGTTTTATGCTTTAATTCTTTGAGTGTATAACATGTAACACAAGAACTAAAGTGCTACCTATCAGTGATTGTTCTATTTTTTTTATTCCATTCTTCCCCCCCCCCCCTTCTTGAATATTGGTTTCATTCAGATTATTCCTTCTAGTTACATACAACTTCAAGTAGAGATACTTATTTTATAACCTCCCAGTATATTCATGAACTGAAATATTTGGCTTTTTTAAACTGAATATATTTTTATTTGTTTATATGTTTTCTATTTATTATTCATCTGTTCTGAAATTTAATTCCATTTCTGAAATTGGTTCAATGAAATATTTTACCAATTTATTTATTCCAATTCTACTTTAAATATTCTGAACAATATTCATTTTAAGCTTATGTTATGCATAGGAGTATCAAATACCATTAAAGAATCCATGCAATTCCTCCCTTAAAATTCTATTATTCATGTTTTGTGAGATGAATAAATTTATCTTGTTTATGGCAATCAATAAGTTATTTAATGTATACATGAAAGTTATTACAACAAAATTTGCATACTTATATGAATAAAAGTTGATATTTAAAAATATTTAGAACATTTTCTTTATCTTCTTACTATAAATTTATATAACAAATCTGGAGAAGTGAGGCCTCAATATTTATATTTAAAATTTTAAAGTCATGAAACTGTACAAAGCATTCTCTGTACACTTTTTTTTATATTTTAAATGAAAACCTGCAATTAATTAATGCCCCGCAATAATTTACATATATTGTTATAAATCTGATTAAAATTTTAATTTATTTCATTTTCAATACTTTAAATGTAAGAAAAAAAGAATTGAAAAATTCGGAATATATATGAACAAGTATTTGTTTTACTTTATTTTTGTAATAAATATTTAAAGTTTTTTTAATGCATGATAATATAGTTGTTAAATATCAGATATATTTGCTAACTTAAACAGTTTTGTGTAAGCTTGTTCTCTTATAAGACTTTAAGTGGCCATGGAACATAATTACTATCAATTTCAAACTCTTATAAGAATTCGCCATAAAAATTCTATGGGATTTGTTACAATAATTTTTTTTCAAGATTAGTAGAACTTCACCATTAATTAATTATTGCCCCAAAATTGTTTTCTTCTATGAACAACTGTGTATGCAGTAAAACTATCTTTCAAAAAAATTTCCTTTCTTCCTCTAAATTTTAAAATTAAAGTTTCAAACTTTAATGTCTTAATAGATGGCAGTGCAGTTTAAAATACTGTCACTGATTACTCCTTTCTAAATTAAGATCAACCTCATTCATTTCTTCAAAATATTATCTTGCAAATTCATTCTTCTTATAAAAATGCATGTTATCTATGGCATATATTTAAACTCCCATTAGTTTTCTAAACTTAAATCCATCATGATTTAAAACTTATGTTGTTTACAGTTGATGTAACCTCACATTTGGAGAATCAACTCTCTTGGCTTGGTGTTTTTGGATGTCTTTTGAAATGTGTTAAAGTGCCCCTTCTTTTCAAGCTTGTTATATCAAATTTAAAAAACTTTCCCTTCAATTATGTTACTTTTTTCCCTAAATTGAGATGTGGGTGAATTTAAAATTCTTTTAAATAGGAACCTTGTAACTGTAAACCTGGCATATGTTCTTATTTGAGGAATTTATCAGACTTCCTCTTTTTAACTTTAAGATGTATAAATCTACTCATATTGTGGAAAATTTGTCTTGGAAGTTGATTTCTGATGTTCTGTTACTATGATGAAAGTATATTTGTTTTTATTTCTATAATGTAAGAATTATAATTATTTATGTTGCAGATAATACAATTTATGTAATGAATTTTTTTTTTTATTTTATAGGAATGCAGGAAAAATGAAATTCTGGTTTCTAAATTAAAGGAAAAGAATAAAGGACGCTAAAATACTGTGAAGCTTTAAAAATGCAATAATACCTTAAAATATTAGGTAGTGAATTTAAATTTTCTAGGCTTATTTTTTCTAGATTGCCAATTGTATAAATGATTCAAAGTTGTATATAAACTGGAATTATATTTATTGTTTTTCTACCAATCAATAAATTTATATTTTTCAAATATGTTTGTTGAATATGTTAACCAAAGCAAGACATTCTTTAATTTCAGTTTATTTTTAACTTAAATAATTACAAAATTATACTATATATACAACAACTGGGCAAATAAGGCACTTTTTGACATGACACATAAAAACATTTTTTAAAAACATCTGAATTTCTTTGGCACTTATTTTCAGATGATTATCAAAAGCTATTTACAATGAGGTTTCAAAAAAAGATATTTGAAACATATATACAGTACTGGAATGTATGTATGGAATTGTTTAGGAAAATCTTTCATCTTCTATACAATTTGTGTGCTCCTCTAAACAGTGAGATCAAACAAAGCTCAACATTTTAAAAGTTAATTACTTATAACAATCTGAGCATTTAAGGGAGGAAGTAGATCATAAACATGAAAATAATGTTTTCTGATGCGCTTCTTTTAGTGGATAACACAAATTTGGAATTTCATTTTGTGCGCTTGAAGCATGCCCTATAAAAGTGTTCTTATCACAGCTCTATTAATTAATCACAGCAAACTGAAAAGTACTTGCATTATAAAAATTCAAATGTTATGCCTTAAATCGAGATAAATAGAACTCGCAGTCTGTGCAGTAATTGTTTGGTAATAATACCTGTTTGGTATGACATAAATTGCAAAGGACAGACCCATTGGAATTTTCATTTGATATATATTCTTGATGCTGCATATGAGTGACATTGTTATCCATTGTTTCAAAATTTCCATAACTCTTACTCAGGATAGATATCTCTCCCTTTCCAGCTTCTACATGCTGCTGGTAAACTCTTTCAAATAGTGGATTGGAAGAAAAATCTATTTCATCGTATTCTGCACAAGCAACTAATACAACTTCATCAGAAAATGTTACAGTCTTTTTTGGCGACTTCTTTTTTCCTGAATCTGGCACATCCTGATGTTCGGGTTCCACTGCTTGGAGATTACCATCATTGTGTGATGTCCTAATCAGCTCCAGTCTCTGCATTGCTGTAGCATAATCTGGGGGTTGCATCGGTCTCTGAGGGAAACTACTTATGTTGTTTGGTGACATTGGTGGTTGTAATGCAGGTGGACTAGTTGGAATACTTTGCTTCAAGGCTGATTTCATTGTTTTTGCTGTGGATTCTGGAAGACCTATCACATTTTTAGCATTTAAGTTCTGTGAATCTGTTACAATATCTCTGCTGAAATCTGTCCTTATTTTTAGAGCTGATTTTAAAGGAACATTTGGGTTGACACAGTTGCTTGTGGTTGCACTTCGTGTTAGATTAAACTGAACTTGAGTGTTACTGCTTTGATTATTTTCTATGATGTCTTTGAATTGGCTGGAAGAATTTTGATTTGTATTCATTAAATTATTTGGTGATTCTTCATCATTCTCCATTTGTGGAGCAGCGTCTTTTGGTTTGAGTAATACTTTTTCAAACCTTGATGCAAGATCCTTTACACTATTTGAAGTTTTACTGTTGCTGTTTGATCCAATAATGCTTGGAGAGCTTGCTACTTCAGAAGCACTTTCCGAGTGAAGCTAAAAATATAATGCCATTATAACAAGAATTTTGGTATTGTATTAAAGTTAGTAATGAATTTCAAAATGCATTTTAATGAATGATAGGTGAATAAACAGATATTGAACAAATTTCTTTGAAGCTTACCTTCTTTTAGTTAATCTCTTAGAAGCAAAAGAAATAGATAAAGAAAGAATGAGTATGAAAAGAGACTTCATGCATAAAAAATGTTAAAATAAAATTAACGTGATCTAAAAATGTATGAACTCCAAGTTCTGATTTTCAAAAGTATATTTATATTTTTATAATCACCAATATACTCTTATCTAACCATAAATAAAGGTTCATATTTATAACCTTTTGATTATTTTAAATTTATTAACCATCTCATATTAACAATTTAAATTTCTAAATCTTAAAAAAGAAGTGAGAATCATTAATAGAAAAAATCTCTTATTTCATGCAATGTACACCTATAGATTTCATCTAATGTAGCAACCATTTTATAATGATGACTTAATATGCATTTATAAAAAATTACACTTTTAATGTTTAGTTAAAGCGAAATCTACAGAAAGTGATTTTGTCAATTCAGTTTATGTGAGAGGGTAATTTATTTTTTCAAATTCATTTCCAAAATTTTAAAAATGGAAATTTAAATGAACTGTATATATAAAAATTATGTACCTTCCAATTCATTGTACTGGCTTTGTTTTGTTCTTTCTCATTCTCAGGAACTGTAAAAGATTAAAAAAATATATTGTGATTTTTTTTTTAAATTTACACCACATATATGCACGTGTTATTGAAATTCTAATAAGGAAAAATAGAAATTATCCTAAAAGAAATTTTACTTTCTATGAAGCATTAGTACTTCAATAATTTTAAATAAATTTTTTTTTTTTTTTTTTTTTTTTTTAAGAAATAATTGCATTATTAGGATAGTTCAAAAAATTTAGGTGTTTTTAACATAAAAAAATACAAATCAAATTAGGAATATTTAGGAAATTACCTGTAAAATTAGATGAATTTCCTACTCCTTTGTCTAAGACGCTTGCTTGTTTTGACATTTCTGAATTTTCTTGTTTATTACGAAACTTCTGTTGCTTATTTTGTAGTTCTTTTAACCAAGAAGTACCTTCTCCTAAATGAGCCAATTTTGGAAGCATTGATGGCTCTTTATTTTCATGTGATTGTATGACTGTATTGAAAGCTTTTATTGCTTCTGATGACTCTTGTTTTTGCAACGATTTGTTCAAGACCTGTTTCCTTTTCGCTTGTATCTCAGCGAGAAATGGATTTAAAGGCAATGGAAGATCTTCTTTATCATTGAGCTCATTTAATGGTTGGGCTATTGAATTCCCAAGAACTTCCAAATTTTCTCTTGGACTGATGATTGGTTTTATGGGTGATAGTGAAACTTGAGGTGTCAATACAGGAATAGCAGAAGTTTTCTGAGGTAAACCTGATCTTGGTGAAAATTTAAATTCTGTTGTTCGAAGGGGTGGTATAGGTGGTAAGTTAGATTCGCTCTTTTGCAAGTTTGTCATATGGGGTATTTTAGAAGGTTTCATAGTGGCCTGATTATTAATATCCAATTTATTGTTTGCTTCTGGAGTCTTCTTAGGTATAGCTGGTAATGTATGAATCAATTTAGGTTTTGGGCTGGTTATCAGTGGTTGAATATTTGGAGGATTAACTTTAATCAACAAAGGTCTTTGAGTTAAATCCTTCTTAATAAAAGCATGATGCGGTTGATGAAATCCCCTTGTTACTGTGCTTACATTACCATCAATTTTCTTTGGCTTTCCATTTGGTAAAGTCATTGAAGGAACTTGAATTATGGCATCATCTAAGAAACAATCAATTGGCTCAGTAGAAGTCTGGTCTTCTCGAAGATCAGGTAAACTTCTATTTTTTCTTTTCATGAATCCTCCCATTAACTTACGTTTTATTTTATGAGGCTTCTTATCAGATGGTTGTATTGGTGATAGGAGATCTCTGTTACTGAATTCCAATATGTTTCTTTCAGCTGGACTAGGTACTTGAGAAGCATGTTTCTGTGGCTTCTTTCTAGTTTCATTATCTGTCTTAGGTGGGGTATCTTTTTTGCGTGTAGGAGACTTTGCATCTGGAATTTTGTTGCTTTTTTCCGGAGTTATTTGACTTTTCCTCTTGGGACTGTAATCAGGCTTATTTTTAGGCAGATCTACATTTTTCAGCATTGTCTCATTCAGCTCATTGGAGAGGTTTGTATTTTTCCGCTGCTTGTCCAAGAAATCCTTATATATTTGATCATCTTTTACCTTCAAGGACCCAGTTGATGTACTCTTCTTTCTATTACCCTTTTTTGGTAAAGTTCCATATATTTCAATATTCTTACCAAAATGATCAGTGTCATCTGAATTCAGACTACTTTCTTTACTACCTGATTTTGAATGAGTACTATCTTTACTTCCTTGGCGACTATGCCTGGAATGTGTGCTGTCACGACTCGATTGTCGGCTATGATGTCCTGTATGACCTTTCTGTTTTCGTCTTTCATCCAACTCATGATCTTTTAACCTTCGGTAGAGATTAGATGATCTCATGACACATGTACTATGCTTCATTTTTGCACTGACCAAAGATCGAGAATTATTGTACGGAGCTTCCATGGCTGCACGAGCTCGAGCTAAATGGAAGAAAAAGCATTGTATAAGAGATGTACTACAATTTAAATATTTATTTAAGGTTAAATTCTATTGTTCATACTAAGAACATAATTATTTTGTTGTGCACTGTTCACATTAAAAAGTATCATTTATAAATGTAAAGTGCATGTTTATATTTTTTAATTTAAAAAAATTATGTGTGGATAAATTGAATAATATAGCGCATTTTTATCTGATGCTTAAAATTAAAATAAATTTTTAAACATACCAGCTGCTGAGTCACTGAGTAGAGCTGCCATAACTAAATCTCCATCTTTCTCTTTTTCATGTGATTTTGCTAATAGAAGATCTGCTTCTGCACATAATTTATCACAGTCTGGTGGTCCTATTGAAATAAATACACACAATAAAGAACTTAAATAATCCATACCTTTAAAATAGAAATATTTAACATCATTTGCTATCTTTAAAGTAACAATAAATCCTTAAAAACATTATTGGGTAATAGTGTTAATATTTTGATGCTCTTATGGGATTTATTATTTATAACATACTTCCATATGTATATTCAAAAAAAATTCAGAATTAACACACAATAATCATTATGTACAACCTATAAGAATGTATTTCAAAAATATTAGTATTTTAATTTGGAAGTTATTATATCGAGAGAACCATAAATCTTTTATTTAAAAAAAAACTCCCTTGATAAATCTTACATTAAGAACTTACATTCAGATGTATTATTTGGAATGTTTACCTGATGCTTCTTCAGTTATAAGTTTCAGTTTCAGGTCCAAATTAGCATCATCTTCAGGCTGCCAATCCTCAGGTATTTGTGTTAATCGAGGTTCAACCTTTATTGGGGATCCATTCACAGATGGATAGCTATCAGAACTAGATACTGAGAAAGAATCATACCCATGATCAGAAGTATTTGAATCTGGAAATTGACTTTTCTTATTCAATCCAAGTAGTAACCTAAAAATATTAATGAAAGAGAGAGTGCTTTATTAATTTAGATAAAATCAATATCTCTCAAGAATGAAATTTATATATTTATTGGAAAAAAAGGATACTAATTAAGAAACATTTTAAAATAGGAGCAAGCTATTAGGGAAGTTTTACTTCCTTTCAGTACTGAAAAATTTATATGTTCTTGGATACCATTTAAAAAGAATTTAACTTTAAAAATTGATTGATTGGTTTTATTAATGTCACACCAGAAGCAATATGAGGGCTTTGGTCAAATGATGAGGATAACACCTGAGCTGGCATCTCCCTTTTCTAACTTCCTCATCATGCCAACAGGAGGACTTTGAACCTCGACAAATTTAATGTGCATCAACCCCACCTACATGGAGGTCTTTAGTGGCATCAAGGCTTGAACCCATGACTCGACAAAAACCATATACCGCAAGTTCAGGACCATGACCACTAAGCTACAGCAGCCACTTAATTTTAAAAAATATACTTCTAAAAATATTCATCAATTATAATTCTATTTTTAAAAGCAAATATAATTGATTTAAGTACAACTGTTCCATTCAATTTATTTAAACAATTTTTTTTTATTGTGCAGGTTTTTTTTTTTTTGTTTGTTTGTTCGTCAGTACTTATTGAGTATATACCATCTGTTATAAAATATAAAATGCATTTTATTAAAGCTTAAAAAGTATTGAATTAAAAAATTTTAATTTGAATTTTACTTATATTATTAACACACATTTATTATGTAAATTAACAAGATGTCATTACAGTATCTTAGTTTTAAGACTGTGTATTTTAAAGAAATATATGTTGTCATTCCTGAAAATTCTGTTCAGATTATGAAATATGTTGCATTCTTAACAAATAAGAATTTTAATTACACTATTCTAATACTTCATAATAAAATCCTTGTATCTCTACTAATGCATATTTAACAGATACTTTAACTCATGCTCATTTTTACTTACCTTTTGGATGCAACTACTGCTAAAAATGGATTTTCTACTGAATTATTACTGGAAGAACTGTTTCGATCACTGCTCCAAGAACCAGAATCTCTTCTGATGACAGTATTTTCTGAAGGTGAGTTTTTTATTGTATTAACTTTGCTGTTGTTAGTATTGTCAAAAGATTCCAGACTGCTGCTGCTGTTTCGATTACCAACTGAACTTTGACTATAGGAACGACATAAAGACATATGATGTTTTTGCTGTTTCAAAACATTTTCAACGGCTTTTCTACTGATGTACATATCATTAACTTCAGGGTCCTCTTCTGTATAAGCAGAGTCATTATCCTTGTCAGCATCAAATTCTGCCTTGTCTTTATTTTGAAGCTCAAAAGCACCGAGATTGCTGTACATCTGTACATCAGCTGCCGAATTTTTAGCTCTCAATTCTGGTGGCATTTGTGCAAAAGGTGGCAAAGAAATATCATTCAATTTTGACACATTCGTAAGCTCTTCCTTAGGTGAAATTATGTTTAAATATTGCAAATTACTGTAGACAGGTGGCTGGTTCTGTATTGGTATTGATGAATCTTGACCATAATGAAGTTTAGTGTTGACCTTGTATCCAAGATTATGGCCTTGGTCATTTACAAGATGAGTGCTGTATGAATATGAATCATGCATGACATGGTTGGGATAAACATCTAAGTGTCTCATATGTCCATAGGAATGTTTTGCATTGGCCATCTTTTTTGAATTTTGAAATGTTAAATATTGGTTTATCACATACTGCCTTTGGTTTGCTGGTGCTGGAGACATATTCAGTGGATCATTGGCATAAATCACTGGGGAGAATGTGTCTGTAAGAAAGAAAATATTTACGGTTTTCAATAATGTTATTGAAAAATTATCCAGACAGAACTAGAAAATATTACATAAATTAATAAATAAGATTTATTCCACATAATATACATTTTGACATTCAAGTTCCTGAATAAAATTGTACTAAAAATAATAGTTTAAAATTTGGTGGGAAATTTTATTATTTCAGATGGTCACAGTATCATACAAGATTTTTTTTAGCAGTAGCATTTAAAATAAGTGCTTTAAATTTATTTTATGATGTGATTAATTTATATTTATGATTAATTACATAACAGTACTATTTACAAATATCCTAATGATATAAATTTTATGTACCTCTGTGTGAAAATCCAACTGAAGTATCAGGATTAGCAAATAACAGCAGCAGAGGTTGAAATCGACCTCTTTGGCATTTTTCTACTACTTGTTCCCAGCTAGGACCTACCTATAATATAGATGTAAAAATCACATTAAAAATTAATCTCTTATAAAAATTATTCAATTACAAGTATTTAAACATCTTTACAAAATAATACATTCATAAAATATTTCTAAGAACATAATGGAATAAATAATTTCTTTTATAAATAAAATTAGAAATATTATGCACCATCTTATATTTTTGGAGCAGGCTTAAAATTTAGAGAAGATGAAAATTACAGTAATTGATATACATGTGTTTATGTGGATTGAATTTGAAAGAATTAATAAAAATTCGTTGTAATAGTCTTTTGTTTTTCATTTATAATAATTATTTGAAAAATGAATAATCTCTTCAAAAATATGTATAAATTTTACTTACATCTTACTTAAAAATTATGCAAAAATAACTATTTTTGAAAAAATTCGATTTAATGACATACTTAAAGTTCTTTAAAGTGTAAAAAACTTTTGTCTCACTTATGTAATAGGTGAGGTTGTCTTAGGATATGTAATAAGTAAGATGGAAAAAAGAAGGAATGAAACTGAAAGCATTAAACAAGAAAAATGT
Organism: Nephila pilipes; assembly: GCA_019974015.1. Lineage (NCBI taxonomy): Eukaryota > Metazoa > Arthropoda > Arachnida > Araneae > Nephilidae > Nephila > Nephila pilipes. Next base: position 1,063,347 of record BMAW01126575.1, read on the forward strand.
AACAATTTGACTTTTTCATTCTCCTGCTACATTTAACTATTTCTTGAAGTAATTTCAATCCATAAAGAAAGTTATTTAAAAGATAGTTACCTCTTGAACAGTTGCATCATCAAAATAGATCCAAACTCTCAACTTCGTATGAAAAAAGAAGGTTGAATAGTGCTTGCCATAATAAGTGACTACTCCAACTAACTGATGAGTTGTTGCATTAGCCCAATTAAAATCACAAACATCATTAAACATCTATAAAAAAGAATTTCGATTCATGTAAGTGATAATTAATAATCAATTTTATTTTTAGAAGAAAAAATTTTCATTTTATTCTGGAATAATGCAATCCAATTCTATGACGTTTTCTCATTTAAATGCACTAATAAAAAAACATTTGGTTTTCTACATATAATTTCGAACATTACAAATATATATATATATATATATATATTGGCTATTAATTCTATGTAATAAAAATGATTTCAATGTAATAAAAAATTATAAGTTTTATCCATTATTTTTATTTGCCTTGTTTGATTGTTAAAAATACTATCCCATGTGTTTTGTAATTGCAATTAAATGTGTATCATATAATTAGTTCGTCTTTTTTTTAACTTCTGAAGGAATTTATCAAATATTTAAATAACTTTTTATACATATTAAAAATGCAATTGCTGGGTTTTTTTTTTTTTTTTTTTTTTTTGTAAACTACACAAATTGAATTTAGACATGCATAACAAAATCTACATTGATTGTATTGAAAAAGTTAAATCTAATATTTGTTTACATATATGTATAATTATTTCTTACATCTTGCAACCGTAAGTACATTCCAATACTCCGAAAAACATCAGTAATGTGTTGAAGAGTTGGACTCTCAGAATCCCAAACAAGACCAATGCTTACTGAAATAATAAAGTTAAATACAGATTTAAGTCATAAATATTTCATCATTTCTTAAACAAATTTTTAATTAGTATTTACTATGAATCAATACATTTTATTAAACATTAACAGCTGAATAGATTTAACATAGTTAATCTTAAAATTCCTCTCCCCCATTTTATATAAAATAGCATAAAAGTTTTAATCAATAAATAATAATTTTTTATAAATTTTAATCAATAGTTGATATTGGAATTTTTGCGCTGAATAATTTTTACATAAACACTAAAATTAAATGTTTTTATGATTAATAAAATAATGACAGTTTTTTTATATGTTATGTAATATAGTGATGCATTATTACACAGAATCTTTAAATGATAAAGTCAAATGTTTATTCACTATTATTATTTGAAAATTCTTAGGAAAAATCAATTATTTAATGATACAATCATTCATTATTCATAATTTTAGAAAACATTGATTGGTAAAATAATAATTTTACTTACCAACTTCAGGATGATTCATCAAAGTTTTCTTTGCCTGAACTTTTTCTCCACATCCACTCTGACAGAAGTAATAAAGAAATTAGTCTTGCAGAAATAAGAAAAATTAGCTTTAAAAAGCATTATACATAAATAGTTATATCTTAACACCATTAATTTTGTAAATAAAAGAGCAATAATAATTTCTAAGAGTTTGGATCTATAATGTGTTTACTTGCTCTAAACGAATTAAAATTAATACTTTTGAAATACATTACCAACATTTGCTGAAAAATATATACAAATGTAAGTATTTTTTATATTGATTTTAAGAAAGTTACAGTTTTCTAGAAGTATATTTTCTGACCAAATAGTTACAAATTTAAATAGTAAACACTAAATATAAAAAGACATTGCTAAGAATCATATTTAATAAATATTAAACAAGTTGCACAAATGAGTATTGGACATTGTTGAAATAATTTACAAAGTGAAATCATTTATCATTGAAAGACATAAAAAAAAATGAATCCTTATATATTTTCACTTACTGGACATTCTCGAACTTCACCCATTTCACCAGCTAATCTTAACAGCCTGCCAAAGGAACTTGTAGGTATACATTTTGGATCCTGTTGCAACATATCCATTGCTTTAGTGCTGAAAACAAAAAATAAATAAGTTGTAGTTTTTATTTTATTATATATATCAAAAATTTTAACTAAATAGTGTCAGAAAATAATTATTTGCAAAAAGGAAAGAAAAAAAAAGGAAAATCACTTCCATATCAGAACAAAACATTGAAAGGTTAATAAGTAATATTACTTTCTAAACTTACCACAATGCTGATGTTGTGACATAATGGACCATTTGAGTAAATGGAAGAGGTTCTGATGAAGCTGAGCAATTCTGGCACATGCGCTGTAATAAAAATAAGAAATTGAAAATCTAGGTTTTCAGTATTGAATACATCAAATAATAACTCCAATAATGAGGGGGAAATCATTGTCATACCTGTTCAACAAGTGTCATTGCAAATTTTTGGTGAGGAATGCAATATACATTCCCACACATATCGTCTACTTCTTGATTTGCAATGTGAACATGAATTCTAAGGAGTATGTTTTCCTGGAAAAAAATTTTAACTTTTTTTAAGAACTATAATAAACAAGAATATGTATAATCTATTTCCAATGAAAAAGTACAGTATTCATTCATTATCAGAACTGAATATTTTGTGTCTTAAAATTAAACATTTTAATGCTAATAAATTCATGTAATTATCTTTATTCATTTTTTCAAAGATTTCACTGTTCATTAAATTATTTGAATCTCTTTTTTGATGTTTTCAAAAATTAGTTTTAATTTTTGAAAATATTATAATAGATTAATTTATTGGTCAAATAAATCAATGAACAATTTATTGACAATGTTACAGTAGAAATTTATAGTGCGAAAACCAGATCTGGCTAAACCGCATCGAATATTTGTTTACAATGTATAAAATATATGTTATTTGACTTCATGAGAGATGCTTCTTTATTCATCTTCTTTATTATCTGTCTTGCAGGCATAACATAAGTGGAATTTAAGAGAATGAATATTAACTCAGATGCAATTCTAATAATTTGATGTAGCTTAACATAAAATTTATCGTCAATATTCTCGTCTGATAAATTTTTTATCACATTCAAATGTATTTTTCTTTCAAAGATCTTGTGAAAATAAATATTGAAAAAATATACAGAATTTAATGCATTTCTCAATGATAATTTTAAAAAATTGTAATATTTATACATTGGCTCCGTTTGGCGCGGTATAAGCGTGTAATAAGAGGGTCTAATAGAACAAGAACCAGATGTAGCTATGCTGCACCAAACAAGGTGTAACTGCGATCTAGATATTTGAAAAGGGGAAAGTTAAAAATGGTTGACAAAAAAGAGGGTTGAAAATAGAAAATTATCGCTGGGGTATCCGGAGGCGTATAACCCGTATTTATCAAAGAATTTCACAACCATGGGAAAGAAAAAGATCATTAGTGTACCAACCGGTCATGATGCCCGTACTTACCTAAAGATGGTAAGCTCCTGACGTATAAAGAAATCGTGCTAAAATGAAAATTTTTAATCTCGTCAACCACCTATCACAATGGAAAGAATATCTCATTGTGTGCACATTAACAAGATATTTCAGCGCCATAAATGATTCGTTTCCGATGACGCGAACACATCGATTGGCTTTTTAGCTCTTTTTATGTAAAATTTTAAAGCTACAGCAAAACTTACAAAGCATTCAGCTGCATCATCCATGAAACCTAATTGGAATCTTCTTTGATCACAAAATGTTTTGGCCAAAGCATGTCTCAAGGCATCAGGTGGAAGAGCAGATTCCTGGCTGTACTGGAATTGTGTGAACAGCTCCTAAAATTAAAAAATAATAAATTATAACTCTACTTGTTGATTTAGGACAATCAGAAACTGCGCGATCTCTGAATTGTTTCTATTAATATCGTCGTAAAATTTTAGAAATAATTTCATCTGTGAGATTGAAAAGAAATTTCAGTACATTTTCAAAATAATGGGTGATTTAGTTTTTTTTTTATTATTATTATTATTATTATTAACGTCGCACTAGAAGCAACACGAGGGCTATTGGCGACGGACCTCGTAATTTTGAACCACGGCCAAGTGACGAGGACGACACCTGAGCTGGCACCCCCCTCTCCTAACATCCACACCACGCCAACGGGAGGACTTTGAGCCCCGAACAGATTTAACGTGCATCAGCCCCAGCTACACGGCGGGTCTTTGGCGGCCAAGGATCGAACCCGCGACTGAGCGAAAACCGCTGGCCGCTAGTCCACGACCTTGACCACTAGGCTACCGCGGCCCAAAACAATGGGTGAATGCAGTAGTCTAAGGGTCATAAACGCGGTCAGCGTTGTTTTCATCGTGTTGTAAGTTTGAGTACTGAAGACCTTGAAGATCTGCCGTATAGAAGCGCTGATACACGTTAATCTGTCAATCCCTCTCCCGATGGCGTAGGTGGCCGAGTGGTTAAGGTATCGGACTCGCGGCCGGCAGTTTCCGTTGAGTCATATTTCGACCTTCGATGCAACTAAAGACCGACCGTATAGCTTGGGCTGATACTCGTTAAATCTGTCGGAGCCCAAAGTCCACAAGTTGGCGTGATATGGCAGTGAGGAGAAAAAAAGTGCAGCTCAGGTGTCGTCCTCGTCATCTGACCGAGCTCCACAAAATGACGAGATCCATTGCCAATAGCCCTCGTGCTGCTTCAAAGTGCGATGTTAATGGACAATCCATTCGAATCAAAACAAATAATCATGTTAGGTTACAAGTGTGTTAACGCCGCAATTAAAAGAACACAAAGCTCAGAATTTTGAACTTCAGTCAAATATCGGGGTCGATACCTGATCTGGTGCCTTCCGCATCAAATTGTGCAGTGAATTTTAAGAATTCTTTCATTTAATGTTAAAATATAGGATCCAAATTGGAAACACTCTTTAATTATCTAGACAGACAAATATTCAGATTTAATGTAACTTTATGGGAGTTATTAGTGCCATTTACAGCAATAAATCCTTTAAATTATATTTTTAAAAAAATGTTTCCAAATACGCTTTTTTCAAAATTGTAATGCAAAATGAATTGCTAATTTTGTACATTTAACTATGAAAAGAGAAATGTGAAATTTATAGTATACACATACATCCCGTTTGGGATAATCCCAGGTAGCTTGCCCGTTGTCCCCAAGCAACGCTTTGAGATGCCAAAATCTCTCATTTTCAGAAAGAGTGCAACTACATGTAATAATTTCAAATAATGCATTTGTAGAAAGGATATTTTCACTAGCATATAAATTGTGCAACAGCGAAAAAATACAGTTGCAAGTCGTATTTCTTTCGTTGCTATGTCAGTTACCATGGTAAATTTTAAGAATTTCATTCCTATTTGAAATCAAATATATTTAAACAAATTTATTCTTCAGAAAAATAAGACAACATAAATTATTAATTTTCAAGTATTCATTCGTGTTCTTTTCAATAATAAAGAAAAAATATGCGTTTTCTTGAACGAATGTAGTATTATCTAAAAATTAAGATATCCCTTTTTTGTGTGAATAAATAAATGATCATATAGATAACTCTTATCTAAAAATAGGCAGATGTTCCGTTTGGAGGTGGGGAAATAAATGGTCATGCTTGATATACAAAGAAAAAGACTGATTGAATTATTAGAAATAAGTAATATGTACTGAAATATACGTCAATCTCTATACTTAATTCACTGTGATCTCAATTTTGGATCCTATCCTCTAATATTATAGATCTCAGTCCTCAAATTCGAAACTCTTATTTTTAACTTTGCCACACAATAAAAAGCAGTGCGTCCATGTATGCATAATATAGCTCAACAAGCAAAAAACGTTCATTTCTTTGTTAGCTTAACTCAAATAATGCCAAAGCTGATTACCGACAGTGAAGTATACCTTTCCTACAATACTCCTCCCCTAACAAGAAGCGTTACAGGTGTTAGGTTAAACAATTGTAGTGATGTTACGGGAACCCACACTGTTGACCACATTCACTGTCATTCTGCACGCTACACGTGATATGAAAAGAAAACATGCGATTGCCATGGCAACGTAAACATGTGGCCTTGGTGTTCTTTTCCACCCACATGTAAGCAAAACCGCTAATATTCATACATAAAAGTCATAATAAAGAATTATTTCGCTTCAAAATCGTAAAAAAGTTTCCGTCCCACACGCGACATCATAGATTAGAAGTGGGACAGCACTTAAAAAGGATACATTAAATGGAAGGAGAGAATGAAATATTAGCGTTGCACTGCAAAACACCACGTAAAATAATGAAAATATGCATGCTTTTTTTTTTTTTTTTTTTGCTTATTATGTTTACGAAAAAAAATCTGATTTCCATATTAAACTCGTATCTTCCTACATGCAAATTTTGTTGATGCACTAAAGTCTGTCGATCACGAACGATAACTTTAATTCGTAGTGATATGTAATTAGATAGAAATGGAGTAGAACTTGAAGAGAATATAGATTTATTCCATAGCCATGCCTCTTACGATCACATTGAAATTCATAAATGGTGATTATTATTTATGGTTCTTTTCGAAAAGGGCGTTCAAAATTTCACTTATCGAATCTACCATTTGTCTCCTTTTAAAAACGAAGATGCTAGCCGACAAGCTTGATTATGAAGACCAAATTGCGAGGAAAAAGAACAATTTCGTTATTTTTAAATGCCATTATGTATATTAACTTGTTCTAAATATTTAGGGCTTTTGATTTTATTCCATCTTTCACCGTATCGAACTGAAAACCTGTCAGATTCTTGAAACTCTTTCCACCTGCTAATAACTAATTTACATAAACATGTACTATAGAACAGTGGTCCCCAGAGTGAACACCGCGGCAATCCGGGGTACTACAGAATCTTATATTTTTGTCTCATGCTTATGATTAGTCGTGACAAATGGCGGGTCGCCATTTAAAAACCTTTATTGAAAATAAAAGTTGCCATGAGTAGAAAAAAAATTTAGGGATCCCTGCTATAATAAACATAAACGAACAGCTGAAGTCCTGATTAGTATAATGTTTATCCCTTCAACCTGCTCAGTTTTATTGAGTAATATGGCCCCGATTGTATTATAAAAATTGTACATAAGCTTTACTATCCAATGATAACATTTTTGTTTCAAATTTAAAATAAAATTGCAGTTTGAAGATCAAAATCATACAATTAATATGAATTTTCATAGAAACAACCGGGGAAAAAATAGAAATGCAATTTTTAAAAATATTTATATGTTTATGATTGATATTGAAATTGCAGAGTAAAACATCGACAATCCTTGAAGGCTTAAATAAATTTATTAATAGAAACAGAATTTTTTTACCTTTAAGGCACAAAAAATGCATGATTCTGCCATGCAAGAATGACCAGACAATTCTCGAAAACTTCTTCTAAAGGCATCCAAGTGCCAAAGGACCTGAAAATAAAATTTTATTCAGTTACTATTGACAGTATTTTATTCTGACCAGAGATACATCTCATACTTGCAGCGTCTAAGGATTTTCTTAATAACATGAAAAAAAAGTATTAACCTTAATAGATTTAAAAAAAATGCACCAATTTTTCTATGAAAAATATAAAACGTTGTCGTTATATAACATACTTATATTACATAATAATATGTGGTAGGATCCATTACGAATATCTTGTATTCAAATTACCTTCTACCATCTGTTTTCATCAAAAAATCTTCTTTTACTACATTTATAAATTTATCTAATTATTTATATAATTAATACATTAGTACTAAAAGGTGGAACAATTGAAAATCATGTTTAACGATATAAAAAACAATTTATATACGGTTAAGGGAGTACTGCCCCACTTCGTATTTATGTGAATAAGTAATTATTCGGAGCACATGCAATATATATATATTTCCATGTACAGCTATCCCTTCAGGAAATAAATTTTATATTCGACATCATATGTCAGAGAAATAACCAATTATACCAGGTTTGAAATATATATAATTATTTAATTAAATAGCTTTAACAGAATTCTGCAATAAATTCAAATATATATGTCCTTAAACCAATTTAATAGCCAAAGCTTATTACTAAAACGTTCGAATCGATTTTAATATCAAGTCTCAAAAGCATTGTATAGCAAAATTAATATTTGTAATCTCAAAATAAATTATTATGCACATATCTAAAACTATTCAAATATTTTTATCTCATTAATTGAGCAAATCATCCTATAACTAATATATATTTTGTTAACAAAATTTTATTTGTTTAATTACAGTTATCGATTGAGAAAAAAGTTTAGTTTATTTTAGACTTACTACGTATCGGTATACTTTTAGCTTTTATTTAGTATAACTTTAATTACTATATTTTATTCTATATAATACCCATAATACAAAAATGAAAAGATTTTAATCTAATAATATTGATCTTTTATTAAACTCTTTAAAAAAAACACGATTCCTTTCTCAACATATTAGAATATATATTAAACATCGATTTTCTTCGTTTAGGCTCTAAGCATAAATTTATATAATTCAAATTTGTGGCGCATGTGAACTTCAAACAAAAACATTATCCATTCGAAACTCTTTCAAGGTATCATAAAACCAGAATTTTAAGTTACTCGAATATTAATCATTATATTTATTTATCATTTAATGACAACATGTGCCATACAGTTTCCGACAACATTAAATTCTATTCTTGTTGATCTTGACCTAATTTATTCCAAGCCAAGAGCAGTTACACTAAAAAAACTCAGTTTAACATCTGAATAAACATTAACCAAGACTGTACCTGTTCTACAATTTAAATAAGGCACAGCTGACGAAGCTGCTTTTAAACTCACAATCCGATTGTTTCGAAGATCGACAATCTTAAGTAAATTTCGATACATCTACTGAATGAATCTTGAAATAGAACAGTTCGAGATTCATTGGGTGCTATTTGTTGAAAAGAAGATTTCGGTATAACAAAGAATTTCGATTTTAATTAATGATATGTCAGTGACGTGCATAGAATTTTTCTTTAGAATGGGAAGGGGTGCAGATGTGTGCTTGTAGAATGGAAACAATGCTAATAAGAAATAGTTCGATAATATAGCTGGGGGGAACCTCAGACTCAACATCATTGGATTTAGAATCGTGGTTCCAACTGTAGGTTGCATACTGTATTAAAACTGTTACTCTCTTTCACTACTAAAAATAAATTCAATTACTTTATCCCAGCGAGACCAATGCCCATTGAAAGTGAGAAATGTTTTTGAAATATACAGAAAACATCCTACATTCTCCGCCACCCAAGCAAAATCACTTTGTGATTATAATGGGCATCCAAACAAAACTGTTATCCATATTATTGTCCAAATTATCTTATTAGATACTCGTATTATTATACGTGCTCGTATAAAATTGTTCGTATTATTATACGAGCAATTTAAAAATTTCTTAAGCTCTAAAATAAAGGAAAATATTTCTCGAATTTTAAACATTAAAAAATATCTCCTCCATCTCGAGAAATTTTTAGAGTTCACTAAAGAATTCTTACAAAATTGGTATTTTAAGAAAGAAATTGATATTTGTAAACACAAAATACTTATTATGGTAGCATGCATAGCTAGTTACAACCTAGTCTCCCTCTACACAGCGGCCTAAATTCTAGTCAAACAATAAGAAATTATGTAAAACGAATTACATTGCTATTCTAGATTCACTATCGATAGCGGAACTATTTTAACGGTGCCTTATCGGTTAAGAATCAAAACTAGAAAAAAAATTATTTAATAACCTGTTTTAAATAAGTTTGTAAGTGGTTTTATCTCTCGTGGAACTGATTGCTGATTTTAACAAACGGCCAAGTATGAAGTTCTGTCTATAATGCATCGAGGGTAACAGAAAAGATATTTTTAGAATCAAAAAAGCACAGAGATAGCGTCTGCTTGTTGTTTTCTTCATTTTAGAATCTTGCTTCGATACAATGGATACCAAGACAAAGATAATAGCTGACCGAATCATTTTGTTTCACGCATTATGGCCCTGCGTGTTTAAAAGACAAAGATAATAGTAATTTATAAACGGTGTTAAGATGAGGCCGATGGAGGTCTAAAAAAGTATCGGAATTCAACTACGAATAATTTTTTTTTTTAAATTGCTGTCATGAAATGTCATTAGAATACTATGCTAATTTGATATGCTAAATGTAAGACACATTATACGTCAAGCATTATTATTTGTGGTATGCGAGTATAAACACATATGTCTCAGTACCAAGTCTGAGACATATTTTAAAAATTACATAACCTCAATTTAAGAATTTAATTTCTCTTGAGATATGTTTTGTAGTTCTTGTAAGATTTTGCTGTATTGAATTTTTTTGCAATTTTTAAATTACTGATTTTATATTTATTCTTCACTATTCCGCAATATATATATATATAATTAAACTTATACGTGTGTAACACATGCACCGATATTCTGACCTAACACACGACGCGTATTGTTCATAAGGTTAAGTAGTAAGTAGGAACCCGTCAATTCATTTTTCTGATCATCCTCTAAAGCAAACTGTTTATTAAATGCTAAAGGGGGGCGGAAGCATTAGGCCTCGCGACCCTCCAAATTGTTGCATAAGTGGGAAGTTCTTGACAAGTGCCTAAGTATGATATTTGACCGAGTCAATGACATAGGCCATTGTCCATAGTAAGAATTCAATTTAATAAAAGAAAAAGTCATACAATAAGTATTACTTTCTTGTAACCAGTCTTTGTTCTTAATTTCAACCTAATGACAGAACAATAAAACCGTGATGAAGCGATTTGAAAGTTGTGACCCACTTGAAAAAAGCTTGAGATACCTACTGCTGAGTTACACCACTTTCAAGATATGGTACATCATAAACGAATCTCTGTGTTAAATTAGAATGTATCGTTTTACTGCGAAAGCGAGCAAGAAAAAGCTAATTTGAAACAAATGAAATAATTTGTAAAACCACGAAGCGAATCAAGCGGTGGTTCCCACAGAAGACAGGGGGTATTTTTCTTTCGGGTTATGCATGGGTGCTGATTGCTTCGGGAGGGGGGGGGGGCAAAAGGGAAAGAACCGTCTGAGTGAAAATGGCGAAAAGAACATGACTCATCATTTCTGATACACTCGTTGAGTCCTTTAATGGGTTTATAGCCACAAGTTAATGTCAAAAAAAAATGTGATGAAAAAAAGTATTTATCTTCAGGAGGCTAATTTTAACTGGTATTCAATCAAAGTTTCTTTTTTTTCCCTGTCATATTTGAAAGAAATAAAACTTACTGAAGATTCTAAATTTATTGCTTTTATAATGGTTAATATTTTCCCATATTTCTTATTGCGATAATGGATGATATTTTGTACATGTGCTATGTCTCGATTTGTTATTAATTATTAGCCACCCAAGGGGCTATTGTTATACTTGGATCAATTTTGTTTTACCAGATCACTTTTCAATTTTTTTTATCGTTTGCTTCAATTTTAATTACATTAGCTTAAATATATTTAATAATTTATCTTTTGCTTTAATTTTGATTAACATGTAACTGATATGATATTCAATTAAGTAATTTATCGTATCCTTTAATTTTAATATCGGAAAAAATTACTATTGTCCATTTCTCGACATTTCATCGTTTACTTTAATTCTTATATTTAATTGAGCAATTTAATAATAATTATTAAAAAAAAACGCACTTTGGGTGGCTAAATCTGTTCTTTTCAAAATTTTGCTAAGGGTATTTTACCTTAATTATTAAAATTATACTGATTCCAGCAAATTTATTCAAACTAAAAAAGTTTATATCATTTTTCCCGATGATTTAAGGTAAATTTATTGCGTTATGCAGATTTTAGATTAAATTTTAATATAAACAAACTTTCCAAGAAAATTGCAGAACATTCATGCGAAATTCATGAAAATAAATTATATAAGAATTCAATAACAATTAAATGTTCTGATTTGAAAGAAATAATGAAATGCCTATATGTCTCAGTTTTAATACAAATTTAATATTTCAAAAAAAATATGTTTTCTTTTTTAATATTTTTTTAAGTTGACTTTTTTATGACACAATACACATCCTTTTAAAATATAGAGAGAGAATATTGTCGAGATGTATTTAATTTTTTCAAAGTTTTCCAGCAATTTCTTTTTCAAATAGATATTTTATGTTTAAATTCTAACGATAGTCAAAACATACGTTAATTAGAATAAAACATTTCAGTTTTACAGTTTCACGAATTACATCACGGTACCTGTTGACATTTTCAGAATTTCGAAACTTCAAACTTAGAATCTTTCACATTATTTGTACTCATGTCATAAAATACAAACGTGAAAATAAGCATCCTTAAATCTTAATAAACATACTCAAACTATTAGTTTTTTCACCTCCAATTTGATATTTATATCATATCATTAAGTTTTCGTACAATCAAATTTTAAAGAACACCTGTACAAATGATGCCAACCAGGATTTCGGAACTGACCTACCGAACAAGAACGGAAATGGTGCCTGCCACAACACCCATCGTGAAAAACTCGAATAACAAAAGAAAAGAACTGTTAAACGTTATTGCACAGCTTTCATGCGCTGTCTATGGTTCGTTGGGCTGCGTTCATTGTTCTGCCGTGCTTTCCTTACAGGAATAAGAATACAACTCCAATATATGGTCCGATTCGCTTACCTAGTATTTAACGTCGGCAAAGCAGCATACTTCCTGCGCTTGGGATCGTTTGATCGTAATTGGGAAAATGGGATAGCTGATGCCATCTGGTTCGAATAAGCGAAGTAAATAAAATCACTTCAAATCACGGTGATTTTTGACGATTTCCTTTTTTGTTCGCTTTGTTTATCCAATTAAATTTGATTAAAATTAACAGGAATATTCACATTAAATTTTTTTTTGTTTAATATTTATATAGAATGGGTCAAAAGTCACTTAACAATTAAGACGTGAATGAGTTCTGACAAAATTAATCATTTTTGGTTTGTTATTAGCATTTTAAATTAAAGCTTGCGGTTTTAAATTGTGGAAAAATACAAAAGTGACATCATGGGAAAATTATTCAATGCCTCTATACAAATGAGGGTTCCTTTATTCTGCCACAGAGGGCGTATATGTGTAATTTTCATTCAAGAAAGTCTCCTTCTAGACCTATGAACACTTCGAGACGAAAAGATCTATCAGAGTGTGTTCATTTCACTAACCTTAGAAACTATTTGTAATTTGAATTGCAAAAAAAATTACAATTCCTTGCAAGACAAATGAAAAGTGATTAGGTAAATTAAATGGAGATAAGTACTGAATTAGGGAGAGTGATATATAAGCGAAATAGATTTGAAAAAAATATGACGGGGAGGCAGATGATAACGACAAGCTGATAGATGTTTGTAAATTGGAGTTAATTATCGTAATCAATCGTTTATGTAGTAAAATTTGTTAGAACGGGACTCCTGATTAGAATAACAGGAGTCGAATCTATTATATTCACGAAGTGTATCAATCGACACTAGCGAATTGGTAAGCTAATACTTTATTGTTTAATTATAATCTAGGATCAAAGTGAGTTAAGAGGTATTAAAAAGAAAGCGGCCTTACATATATTCTGCGAATTTAATTAATAAACTGTGTTGTCCTTTTTCTGACGTCTCTTCAATTGGATTTATAAGCTAACTGACTATTTAATTAGATATTAAGAAGTCTGTGGAATGAAAGGCTGCCGCTATAAAAGGTATTCCATGAAATAGAAGACCCTGTTCGGCTAGCAGCCAAAAACAATCTTAATCGTGTTGAGGAAAGCATAGTTGATAAACCAGGACCACATCGCCAGAATCGATTCGATGCCGTTCTCGACAACATGGAATTAATCTTCACGTCGCCCTTTCATTTCATTGCACTAGATTTATTACTTTAGGGAGCCTTAAATCTTGTGCTTCCTCCTCCAATAATCCTAAAACTATTGCTCAGCTTAACATAAATATCCGTTGAGAAATTACTTCATAGTGTTGTGAAAAATGTGATCGAAAGAACCCTATTTGCTAATTAGAGACTGGTGCTCGCCTAATGGATATTGTTCAACGCACAGTTAAAAAAAAATTACAAAATATGTGTATAATATAATATCTTTAAATAAATACATTTTATTATAAAACATTAAAAGTTATATTCATTTAAAAACGCGAAGTGAAATTTGACTCATTTCAGAAACATTAGAATTATTTCAGACATTTCGAGCTTAATTGTCTGTTTCTCGAGTTCTTATTTGATGTTTTTTTGTTATTATTAAATGATTTATTAACTTTTTACACGTCATTTATCTACATCATGAAAAATATGCTAAGATTTAAAATGTTAACTTTAGACTTGTAGTTTATTCTCCAAAGTTTGTATACATTAATGTTAAGTAGTTAAATACATAATTATTCTTCAAAAATGTGCAATATCAAAATATATTTGAAAGCTTCACAGTGCAGATACAATTTTTAAGATCTTTTAGTGTTATTGTCTTTGTATTTCGAGAAACTTTTTTTCATCTGTTATTTCTTAACAATATCGATAAATAAATCTGTTTTGAAGGGGAAAACATCACTTTCAGCATAAATATGTTATTGCATCTGAACAGAAAAGATTTATTTTCGCTTTCTGCAGTATTTTCGTGCGAAAGTTATCGCTCTACCTGTAACTGCGCAATCTCATCTTCTGCAACTGCGTTACAGACTAAAAGTCTTCCAAAAACATCAAAATTCTACTGCAAAACTCTTTCCGGTATTATCAAGCCATCTTTCAAGGAAACAAACGTAACATTTCATTGTGAACTGCTGAGATTTATTTCGACTGTCCGAAGCAGAAGAAATCACGTGGACAGAAGCCCGCCATTCCGGGTTCTTTGCTGTTACTACCCAATTTCACATCGAGACGCTGAAGGGACTGGTTGGGGTCATGCACGGCCAACACAAGCCTCCAGAAAAAAGTTTTATTGCTTTGGTTCGTTTTGGTGTTTTTTAATGGCAGGTATAAGAAACCGGTTTTACCTTTGGCGGGTCTCTTTCTCGTCTTATTGCGGTTGTCAAGAGTCGGTACTAAAATCAACTTCTGGTTTGTCTACGCTATCCCTAAAATCTGAGAGAAGCGTCTAGCACGATGAGCGCCGTTCGTAGCAAAGAAAAAGATACTGTTTTAAAATAGCCGTCCTGATTGTTTGCACGACTAGCATGGTGAAGTCTGGTTTACTTCAGGTGTTTTGCCTACTACTAATTTTTTTTATCACCGAAAACAGGTTGAAATCATTGTTAAACTAATTAGAGTAATAATAAATATTTGTTCTTAACCTAAAACAAAAGATTGATCAAAAGGCACTTAAAACAATGTCGTGAATATAGTTAAAAGACTTACTATCGTTTGCGTACATTTGCTATCACAATTAAAGGATTGAAATATCACATATCAACTCCAAAAAAAAAAAAAAACACTCACAGATCGTTGTTGTAACTTGATCATGAAATCTATACTTGAGTGTACTTAACTATATTTTTATTAGCAATATAAAAGACTCTTAAATTTTTACTCTTACGAAAAGAACTAAAAAAAATTACTGTATTTTGCGGATAATAAGCCGTGCTTTTTTCGAAAAATGGACTTAAATTAGAGCACCTCTTGTGGTCCGAAGGTAAGTTTAAAATGCAGACATTAAATTCCATTCTAAAAATCGTTCCATAAATTTGGGAGGAGAAGGGGTCTTATGGTCTGAAACAAAAGTAATTTTTTATGTGCCCCCTTCTCCCCTTTAAGTGTACCAAGCAGATAAAGTAAATTCAATTATTGAATTTTTTTAAAAAATTGGCGGTTCATTTTAAATACTGAAAATATGTTGAAAACGAGAAATCTTAAACTATAAACTTCATTATTCAAATTCTTGATTTAAATAAAAATTTATATATTTTTCATTTTCGAATCTTTCGTAAGGAATGAGTTTCCCAAATGTAACATAAACCCTCCGTGCATCGCTAATTCACAAATATTATACGCAATGTTTATGTTTAACTGCAGTATTTTAATTAAAATAGATTTAAAATTCGGTTTAAATAAATTATTGTTCGACTGACTAAGAGATGATCCTCTACGACTATGTTTTTGCTTTTTCTTAATCCATTAACAAGTTAAGGTTTTACAGTATCTCTGAATTATATGTGGTCTAAATTTATCAAATTAACAGAAATTTACCGAGATGTACAGTTGTAACGGGTTCTCACGCGCATTTCCCTTTAACTAACTCCTGGAGATGTTTTTACTACAATGTTTGATATGAGAACCTCGCTCTGCGAAAGAACTGATATATATATATATCATCAGAAGTGTAGCGAACAGGCTGAGGAAATAAGATGAATCAGAGAGATTCATGGGAAGCATGTTTGCCTGGCTCAGATCTCAACTGAGAAGTTTACTTGTTTCAGAGTTTCCCAAATAAATAGAATTCTTCATTGTAACATTTAGTTAGAGCCGCGTTCCAAATTATTCATTAATTTTGATATTGTTCATACAAACTCTGAATAAAGCGGTTAAAGAGTTTTGGCTGATTATTATTGCGTCACTAAGGCTCTTAATCACAACGATGACAATTCGTTGCAGTTATTGCTTGATTGTTTAATGAGTCGTTTCTATCTGCCCGACGCAAGGTTCACCTCGGTCTTTTTGATGAGGTCGATGCACAAGCTGTTACCCCACTCGCTACATCTATGTCACACCAACGTGAGAACTTTGAGCTTCCGAAAGATTTAGCGTGCATCAACTCTTCTGCACGCAGGGTCTCTAATGGAGTCAACTCTATTTTCAGTTTTCCATGCATTTAAATTTCATAATTAACGCATTCGATAAACAGTTCTTGTTCCATGCTGTTTATTTAATAACTTGACATTCTATTCAATCTAAAGAAAAACTGTTCCTTGTTTAAAAACATTTCAGAGCTTGAAGTGAAATTAAGAAGAGGAAGGGAGCCACGTCCGCCTCCTGGATTCGCCACAGTAGAATCATATTATCTGATGAAATTATTGGATTAATTTGGTTTGTGTGCGACCAGTCCCATACAGAACTTTTTGAATGCACTGTGTACTGTACGAAATTCCATTTATTGTTTTTATTTTTTTCTTCGCCAGTTGAAAGCACAGCATTTTCAGGATTAGTGTATTTCAGTATTATTCTGTCCATAATCGTGATTGCTGGTTATCAGCCCTACTTCTACAACAGTTTCACATGACACTGTTTTCTGCTACAGTCGACATAAACCTATTTGCTACAAACCTTGGCCGAAAGGTCTCTTATTTCTCGTGAAACCGTTTCACACTCACGTTGACCTTCATCAACTGTGGCACCTGTTTAATATTCTTACCACCGGGGATATGTGTGCCGTTCGTTATCAACCTGATGCGAACAGTCGATTCGTAAGCAAATGGGGGGGAAGTCAATGAGAAAAACTAGTAGCGCGGGATGATAGACATTTGCGTGAGAAGAGATGCATCTTCGCGGGGTTTCTCTTTTAATGATCGGTGGCCAAAAAAACGTGCATGTAAAATAAAATAAAATAAATTACAAGCCGAATTAAAGAAAAAAAAAAGATTATAAAAACGGGAGGATGGGATCGGTTTGTGCCCTAAGGGATTTATATCTTCTAATGAGCTATCACTAGGGAATGGTAACCGATGGGCCGAGACTTCATGCTTCAATGACTGGGATTCTAAATGCTTGAACCAGTCCGTTACTTAAAACCAAAGGACATCGCGAAGGGCAATAATGATTCGTAGCTTCTAACTAGTGATCTCCTCGTTAGGCTTAATTGTAATCCTTCAAATGAATAAAAGAAGGGGTTTTTTTTTTCCTTCTTTTTTATTTCTTTTCTTTTGTATTTGATGTTTAAGCCCTGTCTACCTTTGTAAAGCAATGGGATTGAAAGCATTGTGCAACCAAACACCTGCTGCTAGATTGAATTGAAGGGCAACGGAACAACGAAGCATTGTTCCTTTCGGTTGCAGTTAACGCGCTATTTTCAGACTCGCGTAAGAAATAATTAAATCGGTTAGCGAGAAATTCGTTACGTTAATTGACTGGAGAGATAGAATGACTAACCATTACAATAATTTTTTTTCGCAATAGCTTACAATAGACACCAACGATATATTCTGACGTTGATTAAAAGTAATTGAAATAAACTAAAAAAACAAATCGTTCTAAAATCTTTCGAAATTATTTTCCAATTCATGGCCTTCTATGTAAAGTAGTTGCGCACACACAATTAGTGCTTAATTGCAAGCTTTCTAATTTATGCGCTGATATTAAATTATTGATATCTCAATAATGTTGAAAGAAAACTTACACAAAATTCGAATTTGCAAATAATTGAAACATTCCAAATCTAAGCGAATTTTTTTTTCTTCATAATTCTTTCACTATATAATCTCATTTTTAACCTAGAAACTATACGATGCTTGCTTACAACAACTGACACACTAATTTTGATGATTAATTTAATTTTATATCCGCATTGTATAATGTTTATATGTTAGACAAAATTTTTCAAATACCACTGCTATAGTATACTCAATATTTGTTCTCTCCAACACCATTAAGATCATACCTAATAAATAAATAAAAGATAACAATGGTATTTTCTCACCATTCTTTTCTTGGGAAGAATAAACAATCAATTAATGTTTTAGTTTTTATTTCATTCTATATCCTGAAATGAATCGTAGTTATGTATTTAAATATGCTCTGAAGCATGTTTATTTAGTTGAAAAATATGCATTGTTCATTTTAGCTTTTTAACGAATTTCAACATCGCAAGATTGTTTTCGCACACATCATTTCTTCTGATGCCTAGTCCAAATTGAAAGGGAAAATACATTTTTCAATATTGAATATTCACATTTTTATAGGCTGATAGAGAAACTCTGATATTTAAAAAGATTAAATCAAATATATTTTTCTCACAATGTGTTTGTACGCGATAATGTGGGAATGAAATATTTTTCAGTATTGTCTATTCAAATCAAAGTTTGCATTATGATAACTTTGGAAAATATTCATTGAAGTTAATAATATATTATTGAGTTCAAGTAATGTTTTTTTTTTTTACTTTACTGCATAAACTGCAGAGAAAATTAGAATAAATACTTGGAACACAATAATTCATTCTAACATACAATGCAACGTATTTAGAGAATATTAACTATACCATACCTGTACGGCACTATTGAGGAAGCAATTATTTTGTCCCGGCATGTTGAGAAGTCCTTTGGTACTAACAGTCGTGCTTTTTCTGGGCGTTGTCATAAAGTTGGCATTTTCTGCATCAATTTGGCCAACTGTGCCTGGGATAGGTCCAGGAGTGGGAGCCATTGTAGTAAACTAAAAACTACGTTTTGTGGCTTATTTTACATTTGGTCCGACATTTCCTCTCTCCTGAAACAAACGAGAGATTATAAATGAGATGAATTAGATACAACTCATAATTCTTGCAATCAATGTCTCTAAAACGGTACCACTGGAGGCCTTTCAAAGTTATATGATCCGCTAAGAATTAAAAATACTCAAAAACAAACCTATGTATATAAAGAATGATAAACTTTAACGGGGAGGGGGGTACTTCAAATCTTAATTTTTAGACCGACAAAAAGTTTGAGAATCACTCATATAAATTAAGCATAACGAAAAGAGTAAACTTGGTACGAAATAGTTGGTAAATAATATTAATATTGTATACCTCAATTTAATGGCGTTCTTTATGCATTCATTGTATTCAGGATATTATTGTTAATTCTGATCATTATATACATTAATGTAATATGCTTTCTGCATTTCAAAATGCGTATTGGTTTATTATTATTATTATTTTAACTTCAATTGCAGTACGATCGTATTTTCCACAGAAGACTAAGGGATACATTTTACCGAATTCTAAAACTCCATACCTACTCTCACCTGATATATTAAATAACTTAATTTAATATTGTTAAATAAATTAAAATTACCATTCATTACAATAAAATTAGTCGGATTAAGTTTGCTCTACAACAGAGAGGCATTAGAATTTCGTCATCTTTTGGTATAGAATAATTACTACCTAACTCTCTGATTGGACGACCAGTGGGCAGTGATTATTGGGGCGGGGTTGAAGAATTTGCATTATATGATCTGGGCGGAAAATTATTAATTCAACTAAAATGATGTAATTAAAATAATAAGTGAAGTATTTCATTCAATACTAAATTATAATTTAAGAACTTTTATTGCATGATTAATTGAAATGATCCATTTCCATTCGAAAGTAAACTTTGGTTCGATATTGCTGAGTTGGGATATAGTAATTAAATTAGCAATTAAGTTTATTTGAGTAATAATCATTAAGTCCATTGAATACTTCTAGTAAATGAGTATTTGCGTTTCCTTTCAAGTACCTTCATATTTTAAGTGTCTCTTTTAAATTACCGCATAAATAAAACACTAATCATTATCTCATTACAAAAATTCAAATTAAATAGAATCCAAAGCAAAGCAAGTTTAAATTAGACCAAACAGAACTACCCTCTTTATAGCAAACAAAACTATGTCGATACAAATATCAAAGTCATCTCTGCATTAGGCAATATTTGAATCCTAATTAGTTTTAAAGTTACGATTAATTAAGCTCGTTAGAACTGTATCGGGCACCGTTGATTCGCCAATGAATTTAATCCGTCTGTTTTGATCAAATTAAGATACAACCCCACAATGCAAATAGGGATTTACCAAGATATAAAAATATTTCGTTAACTGTTGATTAATGGCCGTATAATAAAGAATCAAGGATAATCAAATTACTAATTTAAAGGTACATTTTCTTGTTACTTATTAGGACTTATTTCCAATAACAATATCCGATTATTAAATACTCAGACAACAATGAACAATAGTAAAATCATGTTGAGTACTTTAGTACAGATTTTGAAAATGTTTGAAATCTGGAGTTCCAATGATTTTACTTCAGCAAAAAAAAAAAAATATTCTTAACATGAATGTACCTTTTTATAGATTTTCATTCTTGTTATATGCATCCAAAAAAGGATAACAATTAATTCCAACAGTTAACGGAAAAGGAACATTTATCAGCCGAAATAGAATTTCTGACATTCATCCAAATTTTCACAAAATTCAGTATGAAACAAATTTTCTTTGTTTAATAAGACGAAAACCCTCTTTCTCGCTAAACAGAAAAAAGAAATTTTCCTTTAATTTGTGGAAAAAAAATTACTTTCCCAGGAAATCCAGAGTTATTTTAAAACCCTTCTAGTTATTGCACGAATAACAAACTTCCGTAACTTGTCAGACGTTGTAACAGAGTGGTAAAATTAGTTTTTCATCATATTAAAAAGGTTGAAATGCTGCCAAGTGAACAAAAGAAATTTTAGCTCGCAATGACAAACGAAGAATAAAAAGAAATATGGAAATTGATCTCACGCATAACCTTTTATTCATGGGCGCCGTCAGAATCAAATACATCATTAGGCAAACGATTTTTTTGTTATCCTGCCTCAAATCTATGACTTGAGAGAAAGCAGTGGGGGGAATTGGATGAGAGAGAAAGAGAAAAAAAAAAGCTTTCGATGTTCAATTTGGTGGAATCTCTCAACAGATCTCATGAGTGGAGGGGGATATAAAGGTTTACAAATCCTCCCCTTAAAGATTGCTGAATACTGAAAAATCTCAAAACTTAAATTTTATACTAATTTTTTTTTTTTATTTTCAAAAAAAAATTAATATTCGAAATTCCGTACTCCACATAAATATAATTTTCCACTAGAAAATAAACAATGACATTTGAATTTAATTTTGAATGAGGGTACAGTTTTATGGCGCAAGAGCCACACGTGACAAGCCAAACAAGGAAAACTGCGACCTAGACATTTGAAAAATGGCGGGGAGGTAAAATTTAGGAGACAAAAAGGGTCGAAAATAGAGGAGGATCGCTAATGAATCCCGGGGGGACATATAAATATAAAAATATATTCTGAATTTAGAATCCATGTCTGCTGAAATACATATTACAAGACTGCTACGGGACCAGGAAAAATCAACAAAGGGGAAGGGCACAAAGTCACATTTATTTTGTTCCACATGCCCTCACTCCCTGCCTTCGTTGGATACCACATTACCTCAAAAACGTAGGTTTTAATATTCTTAAATTGTGTTTTGTTTATATATATAGGGGTCGAAACCTAAACATACACAGCAGATATATCGACCCGAAACAGACATTTTAGTTCGGATTTTTTGTTCAAGTATGCTATTTTGTCAGTGAGTGAAATTATGATAGGGAAGACATGTGCCCACCCCCTCGTTCTGTCAGTGACTTGAGTTGATATTCGCCAAAACTTACAAATTACGCCATGTGAGAACTTTCAAGAACAGCATATTCTATTTTTTTTTAACTCTTTTTATGGAATTGAGAGTCGAACCCAAGAACTTTTAGCCATTATTCTGCTATTAGCTACTAAAGTCAACATTGGATTGTAATAAGGGGGGGGGGGGGGTAAAGTGTTTAACCAGTTTTTAATTATTGCAATTGCAATGCAGTAACAGGAGTTTTATTTCGAATCTCCGACATAAATCTTATCCAAATAAAAATTTATAGGAAATTGTGGGGGGAAAAGGAAGAGATGTCTACATAAGGGTATAAATATTTGTTTTGAGAAAAAAGAACACGGAAATATAATAAATTGTATTTCCTGTATATATAGCTAAAAGTTAATAATTATTTAACAAAATAAACATACGAATAGCATTTGGAAAGTTGCTTTTAATATTGTTGTGTATGTGTGTGCATGCCCATTTTGTTAACTACAATTTCTCAACTTAAGTAATTTATTGTTCAAACATTTCAATGAATTTCCTTTTTATAATTGCAGTACAAAACGATTACTTTAAGGTAAAGAAAATGGCTTTTCTAATACGTAAGTAATTATAATAATTATTACCGGTACCGATTACTAAAAATAACAGAAATTAAAGTACACTGCAACAATGTATTCAGCTTTTCAATTAAACTAAAATAAATATATATTCCTAAAGAACCTATGCCTCTGATGTCATTCCACGAAAATTTTTAAAAAATAATGTAAAAATACTCACTTTCACCAATTATCGTCTGCATCACGTACAAACGATTAAACGTATAACATCTGTCATGAATTACTTTGTTGAGAGATTTAACAAACATGTCTCTCAAAATCAAATTTTTAGATAGATACTCGTATATCTGATTATATTGTTTTAAAATACAGGAAGGATAAGTATCATTTTCACTGGTTTTTCCTTGGCCAATGGCATACAAGCTCACATTCGATCGTTGACTCCCAACACCCCCACCGAGTGTGAAAATATTCATGAGCATTAGAGCTCATTCAACCCAATTAAAATATTTGCTCGCATCGACTCCCGCACATATGCAAGCACTTTAGTACTGATTGTGGACAGCTACCGTTCCATACCAGAGCACTTAGTCGTAATAGAATTTTTTTACTCTAGGGAATTGTGGAACGTTTTTCAAAGCCATACCATCATTAATTTGAGAGCAGACACAAGCCACGTACACTTAGCTAAATATATACTTTTCGAGAACTAATGGGAAAATATTAATATCGATTTAGTGTCCATGTTTGAATCGAGTATTTGTTTCGATATATGTGAGTTTAAGTGACAAAATCATTAGTTCTATTTTCCTCCCCCTCCCCCTCGATTTTTGAGAACTCTGCTTTATTATATAAGTTTCATATCATGTTATTTATTTTTAAAAAGTTTTAAATTCTCTTATCTGCCTATTTTTGTGTGTTTTGACTGGAAAACCACGAAATAGGAACGATATATAAGTTTATTTTATTGTGAATCATTTAAACAAATAAAAAAATAATAAATATCATTGTATTTCTTTTGGAGGAACTAAACTGATTTTTTTTTTCGCGTGACCAAGACTCCACTTTCTCAAACATATGCCTTCTTTTTTTTTAATTTGATAAAAGTCCACATTTTTAGGCCGCATGTTCGATTACTAAAATTTAATCGATATTAATTATAAAAATATATGACACTTTTTTTTAAAAAAAAAATAATCTGAAAACCTTTGATAACTTGATAAAGAATTTCATATTTTTCGCTGACTAAATTGGTATTTTAGTGTTGGAAATCTAAATAAGCCTTCTGTGTTAAGTAAAATATTTTAAAAGCTGTGCATTCGAATGTTATTTCTCTCAATACTCTCTTTGTAATGATAGGAAATTATGATTTTTTCGAACGCAGTGTCATTTCATGAATTATATAATTATAAGCATAAAATTTTAGAAATAATAATCTAAGGTAATCTTTTGGCAATGAGAGAGAGAAATACTATTACGTATCTTGCATTTTTGGATGCCAAAAGAGGATGTAAGGTTTGACATTACAATCTAATATGCCGAGTGCTGCTAATTATTGATGTTATTATAATGTTGAAATGCGTGTTAATTATTGGTTTACGAATGAATGATTCTCTACATATTTCATGATAATTATATTAATTAATTCTAGAAACCGTGTTGCTTGGAGCAAAATACGATCCAAAAAGGTATCAGTCTTGAAACATTAATTTCAGCTGTAATTATGTGGTATATAATTATGCTATATTTTTCAGTAAGTTATTTATCAATGGAAATATGTTTATTCAGACAGAAAAACTGGGCAGCCCAATTATCAAAAACAGTTTTCAACGAAAGTTCCTGGCGTTACACGAGGTTACAATCTTATTACAATCCGCGGCGATAATGAATTACTCCACCATCCCGTAAAACCAGTCAAATTGCTCAATACAAAAAGCTTAGGCAGCAGCCACGCCAATATAGGTTGATTTATTTTTCGTGAAATGATTAATATTCAACAGAGAAGTAACTAGTTTCGGAAAAAGGGAACACCTAACAGCTTTAAACAATACCCAATACCGATTCTTGTATTTAAAAAAAATGGAATGAACAGAAGGTAATAATTTTGACGCGTGGCGGATAAATTATCCACTTACACCGATTATTTTTTATGCCCCTCGGAATAGACGTAAATTACAAAAACACGGCGGAAATTCAAACACCGAAATGAGAACTGCAGTATTGTTCGACAAATGATTAAGAGGTTTGAGCTGCTGAATCTAGGCCGAGAGAGTTGGCGGGTTCAAAGGGTTAGTCTCGTGTTTGATGGAAGGCGATTTAATCTCTTATGCTAGGTGATGGGACTACGAAATATGTTTCCGCTTCAGAAGTTTTAGTGGTTTGGGAAGATAATTTTCGTGTATTTTTTGAAGTATTTAGTGTATTTAACTGTAGCTGGTGCATTGCTTAATGTACCAGAAATAAAGTTCAAGCATTTTTTTTTTTATTCGAACGAGTGAGGAAGGGTTTCATTCGATTATAGGTTGGATGAACTGAAAATTTAATTTGTTGAAATACCAGAAGTTTACGAATCTTTAATGAAGTACTAGATTTGATTTTCTGAAAATTATCAACTTCAAGGATTAAATAAGCATCAAGAATGTGATATGAGGCATAAATTCTTGAGATGAGGTCAATAAAAACGAACTCCTATAAAGATAACATTTATTTTATTTCAGTTTATATAATGAGTACAATTTGCCCAATTCATAGAATATAGTCATTTAAGGGAACATACATTAGGAATTTGGCCGTATAAATTGAAAGTTATGAGGGATATTTCAAGTAGCATAGCCCCAAGTCATTCCTTCTCCAGAAAAATATTCCATCAACTACGCTTGAAAATTCTTAAAGAAAAAATACAGCTAAGAAGACCGATAAAAAAATTTTAAAATATTATTCTGGTGTCTGAAATACATGTCATGATATAGGAAATTAAATACACTTGCCTCGTTTCTAAGCTATTATTTTTATTCCAATTCAAAATGCTATTTAAATGCTTTATCTCAAAAGTACATATGAAAAATGTTGTACATTTCACATGTTTGTTCTCAATAATATGATTCTCGAGCTATTTAAGTTATCACAATTTGACTGGCATAATTTAGAATTATAAACATGAAATTAAATAATCTATTGCAATTAGCTCATATTTCCGAAAATGTAAGAGTTCAAACTTAGTACCCAAAATATTATTTATCGTCACTAAGTTAATTTTTGAACTTTTTTTCATCATTAAATGTACAATTTTCAAGAATTCTTAATATGCATTTTCTTGTGCATGTTTCAAGAAATACAATTAATTCGACAGAGGCAATTAAATGTTATGAAATGTATATGTACACGCACAATGTCTGAGCACTGAATAATTATCGAACAGAAGAATTAAACTTTTATCATGATATAACTGGATAAAAAAAATTAATAAATTAATAAAAAAGGAACACTTTTTGGGTTAAAAGTTTTATTTCGATGAAAATTAGGATTTAAAACTTTTCCGAATTTACGTATTTGAAAACCTAGAATTAGAACAAACTAGGCTAACAAAATATTTATTTTCACCGCTTTGTTGTTATTTTTCGTTTAAAAATGGGTTTAAAAGGAAAAAAACTTGAAATGTAACAATAATCTCACATAGTAAAAATATTAAGACAATACAAATAATATAAAACAATGTGAGTTAAACAGAATAAGCGTTTATTCAAATGCCACGAAAATTACTTCCGCTACACGAACAGCAATTTATATTCAAAAGGAATATTTTAAATATTCTTTATTACTGATGTTATTTTCTAACTATCAAGGTCATTAGTACTCATTCATATTGCATAACAATCGATTCTTTTAAAAGTGTAATCAACTCCTTTTTCTTATTATTTTTATGTGACGGCAAGTTTGATTTATACGCTTGTTCCTAAACATTGCGTGAAATAGGTCGAGGATATAGCACCACCCACTATTACTCTTTCACTGTCACTGCGAACGACAGAGATGATTTCAGTTTAAAATCAATTGATTCCCGAAAAAAAAAAAAGTCACTCTTTATTTAACATTGCGAGAATTAAAACGGCGTTTCTAATTAAAATTCTACAATTGTTTACAAAGCAGAGCGAACAATGATCACTTCCACGTTCACCCTGACACTTTCCAAGGCCTGTGAGAAATCCAAAAGAACAAAAAAAAAAAAATCGTGAATAAATTAAGGATTTGCTAATACGTAAGAAAATCCAGTTTGATAAAAATAAAAATAAAAAAATTGGCAGCGGTAAATTCTACGGGACATGCACATTGTGCAGCTCAGATCTATCTAAAACGTGACCTGGGACTCAAGGTGAAAGTCTGGGTACCTGAATAATCCTAGCTGGGAACAAAAGGAAATCCACCCACTGCAGTGAGGTAACTGGGCCAATGGAGACGGGGAGTTTGGAGCTTCTTAGATAGGCAAGCACAGCGACCCGAGTCGCCATCTTGAATGCGGCAGATGCATCATCGTTATTATACTTTTGTGGTCAAGTAACCACAAAAGAACACGTAACGCTCCAAAGGAACTTATCTTGAGGTCTGATCGGTCCATCATCTTTTTTTTTTTTTTTTCTTCTTCTTTTGCCTTTGCTTTTATTTACTATGCACATGAGTGGGTTCTTCCATGATGATTTACCAAACAACCATGATTTAAACAAAGGTACTATCGTCTTCATCAACCACAAATTCAGAACTACCAATGCTTTTGGATTGGGTATCATTCGAATCATCCCGGCTAAAAGTAGAAGTAAAGTCAGAGGAAATAAGATAAAATGCGTTATCTTTTTTTAAGCTTAAAATCGGGAGTCGTGATGGGTTGATCACCTTGACAAAACTTTGAGCTATTATTGGATTTGATAGTAACATTTTTTTTAGAAAATGTGGTATCGATATTAGGATGGAAGGATGAATATTTTCTTTTAATTAATTTCCCTGTAAGCTTGCATATTTAAGATACAAACTGAATGACATCAGATTACGGTTGGGCCTTTATTTTTTATCTAAATATAAAGTTCATTGTTTACTTGGAGTTAGCAAACAAACATACGATGATAAAGAGTGCATTTGAAACATTCTGTTTTATCAGACAAAAGAAGACATCTTTGTGCTTTGAATTAAATTTAGACCAAATGTATTATAAACTGGGAAAACGGTAGTGTATGAGTGATTTTAAAGCAAAATGATTTTTATAGTTTGATCTAAGTGATAAACTTAAGTAAATATACAGTCAATTAAAATATTTGCATAGCAGTTTTTAACATATATATACATTTATATGACGAAAAAAACGAGTAGAGGTAAGATAGTTTGTATTTAAAACACATTAAAATTCTCCTCAGGCTTAAGGAGTTATAGTTACCGGTGGGAAGATTGGATAAATTCTTAAATTTGTTTCAAAATCAATTTTTATATAATTTATAACATCATAAGAAATAGAGTTTGACATAATAATTAGACAAATTAAAGCATATATGTTGTCTTAACGCATTTAAGTTTAATAATTTCCAGAACGATAACGGGAGCCATTTCTATCTTAAAAAACAAAGGAAACAAAAAGAACTCTAAAACAATGAACCTGTAGAATGTTATTATAATGGAAAGTGTCGTAATTGTTCCAAACACTTAGCACAAAATATTTATTACTCACTAATAAATCTGACAAATACCAGCATTGCAGAAATCCAAAAGTAAATAATTAAAAAAAAATTAAATTTCTTACAATGAGATTAGATAGTGTTACGTAAACTAGGGTACTTACACATTAGCAAACTTTTTACATCCCATAATTAGTATTAGATTTAAGGCCCAGCAAAGCATGAAGCATTCTTTTTCAATACATTTAAACAATCGTTACATCTTTTCTTCTTAATTTACAAGATGAGATACTTGGGCGTTTTTCTTAATCTCTTGTAAAAGTATGTCACCTGGATCCGTCTTAAGAGGTTTTCCCTTTTCGCGCCATTTAAGTCAAATTGCAAGAACAGTTTGCAATCTCTGTTTGCAGTTATCGTGATGAGCAATTCCGGAATTCAAAAACGGATGTTCAATGCCCCATTAAATCTCAGTATTCTAGAATTTTATTTTTCGTTAATTGTCAAGTTTCGTTTAAGCAAGAATTTCATCCCTGTCATAGTAATGAAAATTTAATTGCCCCATTAAGTGTCTGAGTTATGTTAAAGAATATGATCCGAATTCAAAAAAGACACCAATAATAAGTCTTTAATATCACAACGTGTTTCAAAATGCTTCACATTTCCATTCAAACAAGTTAGTTTTTCTTGTATGAAATATTTTCCATGTCTCATTTTCCATACGGATATGATAAATGTATAACTTCGTATTTTAAAGATAAAACTGCACGTATACTGAATGTTTCTAAATTTGGAAAATTCAGTATGCAGTTAACGTATCATAACCATACAAAATTACATTCAAAATAAGCATTTTCTTGTGAGAAGTGTTCTAAATGTAAACTTTAAGCAATGATGTTTTATTATAAAATAAAATTTAAGAATATCAAAAGATAAATCATAGTCTATTTTTAATTCTCCCCTTACGCGATTGAACTCTTAAAAAATCTACATTTAACTTCAAATTTCGCATTAAAAATCGTTTTCTAATTTATAACAAAATTAGAATAAAAAATATCTTAAGTAAAACGTATTCGAGCCGTAATAACTTAAAAGAATATAATTAAAGTGAGTAACAAGATTTGAGAGGCCCAAAAAAATTAAACTTTTAATTAAAACTCTTACATCACTTTTAAAACTTATTAGAATATCCTAAATTACCTTCCCTACCTCAAAGAAAAACCCTCATTCGTATTTAAAGCAAAAAAACAACTAAGAAAAATAAATTATATAAGTGGAATCTTAAGATGTTTTGGACAACAAAATACAAAGGGGGGGGGGAGCACAGAATAAAAGATTTTTGCAGCTGCTCCTAAATGATGTAAACTCGAAGACATGAATGTGAAAGATCATGACAACGGTACATAAATAATAATAAAAAAAAATTGCAATTGCAATTATCTTAGTAGTATAGCTTCAGGACAGGTAGCTAAAAGATCCATTTACATCGGCATACGGAAGTGTAATGGGTTATTAGTTAAATACAGATTTGGGAAATTTCTTAGTTCATTAAGCAAGACATCCAAACAAATAAAGAAAGAAAAAGAAAAATGTGCTCACATTTCAGAAACCTGCTTAGTCAGGTTTCTTCTTCCTTTTTTATCGCATCAGATTTCCATTACGATTGAAGATTTGCGCGGGAATTTTTTTTTTTATTTCTGTTAAATAGATAAGATAAATTCGAACTGCTGAAGAGAACATTATGATTTTAAATTGTCCGCTTTTATTCGTTTTTGTTATATATTTATATTGTATACAGCATATGTTTTTAAAAATTTTAATTAGCAGATTTTTTTTAAATCGAATAGAAGTTTTTTTAAATTAAAAACAACAGGCTTCAAGTGATCTTCCTCTCCCCCCCCCCTTGGCACAAAGCTTTCATTTAATATTAATACTACATCAGTGGTTCAAATCTTTCAGCATTTTGAGAAATAAAGAAATTTGAACTGTTGAAAAAGAATATTTTGATTTTCAAACTTTTGATCCCTTCGGTCCGATGATTTTAAATTTGTGTCTCAGGAAAGCATTATTATAATTGCAAGCTCTCTCTTTCTCCCTCCACCCCCTCTACATTGCAAGGGGGGGGATCGGAAAAAAAGTATGTCATTTTATCAAAAACGGCACAACAAATCACTTATTTCTCTTTTATTCGTATAATAATAAAAAAATGGCTAATTTATAAGAATGACTTTCCATAAATTATAGTCTTTACTGTGGCCCTTATTTTCCAAGGCAATGATGAGAGAAAGCTCAGAATGGCAAAAAGTGGAAGTTCTCAATGGATATTGTGATCAAACCTACAAATTTCTGATATATGACACAGAGTAAATAAAGAATACAATGGAAAAAGAACTTTAATGGATGGAAGGGAAAAAAATTCGCTTGTGTATGATTACTTTTATAAGTTTTATGCATAAAACTCCTTATTTTTCAGAAAACTGCTCATTGTTTTGTTTTCTTTCATTGAAGGATACAGCGATTTTCCGAGTTTATATCAAATGCATGGGTGCGGATGATTTGTATACCTCTATAAGTAATAAAAAGTGCTTTCGGAACCAAATCTCGGGTCACAAGCCTGTTCTCTGTGAACTCTTTGTGAATGGAAAAAGTAGTGACACGCGTATTGTTATAGGAAATTCTAAATCTTGTCATTCAGAAAAGAACACCTCGATTTTTTTTTTTTTTTTAAATACAAATCAATGAGCGCGGAACTTCAAAATTTACGTTTCTTTTTATTTTGATCTATGGAGTCCAATATCTGGTATAACAAATATCAATTTTTAACTATTTCGTATCACAAAAAAAGCATTTTCGTGTTTTGTGGTTAAAACATTAAATATATTATTGTGGGGAGAGAAGAGTAAACTGAAACTCAAAAAAAAAAAAATTATTACTGGAATGTATTAAGCCTACATTCATTAAAAACGATTTTCTTACGAAGAATTTAGCTTTAAACTCCTTTTAATAGAGTTTTTATATTAAATGATTAAAATAAATTTGTGATGAGACTACACTCATGTTTTTTCACAAAATATTAAGTTTAAAACATAATAATTATACGTTGGTTGGTGTAAGGGCCATATTTAGCCAATTTGCACCAAATATTCGTTAATTTACTAGTCAGCAAGTTCATCACATAAATAATAGTTATAAATGTATATTTGTGGTCCAGACGTAAAGTGTGAAGGAAGAAAGAAAAAGTTATATATTAGGTGACACAGAAGGTCGGAAATACGGAAAGATCACTATGTCATCCAGGGGGTACACTTGAGACGATAGGAGAAAGGTAAAATTTAGTTACTTTGTAGTAGTAAGTTTTTCATGCTTACCAATAGATGATAAGTCCCTGAGGGGAAAAAGTAAAGGACTTTCTGTGGTAGCAAAAGAGAGAGACTTCGATTACTAATATACAACAGAAATAATTGCTTCTTCTCAGTTAAATTTAGGAATAAAACAATTTATGAAAACTGGAATAAAATCATAGAAGAGAAATTGTGTGTGTGAATTGTTATCACAATTGAATTGTATGTGTGACGTTTGAGAAATCAAATTTCTCAAACGTCACACATACAGTTTAATCTTTGGAATACAGACGTCAACCCATATTGAAATTCTGAAACATCCTCCGTTTAAATCCTCTCTGAAAAACAAAAACAAAAAAAAAAGCAAAAACTGAAGGAAAAAGTGTATCCTCAGAACAAACTTTTCACTTTCACCTAATCCTTTCGACATGAAGACGAACTCTTCCGTTTCGCTTCAGTTCCTTCAACGAAGCTAATCATCCCCAGGCCATTGGACTTGTACATAATTGCGGGTACAATCACTGACCATAAAATCTCTTTGCGAAAACAATACATGCGTAACCTGCAACGAAGAACAGTTGTAACGTCTGCTCTTCGTAGGAAGAAGGAAAGGCTAATTATTTGCTCGGAATACGCCAACGCTACAGTTGGCGGTAACTGACATTAAAGCAGTCTATTGGACTTATTTGTGCAACTGATACATGATATTTACCAATACGCTTATCAGATCTACGGCTAAAAATGATCTGCGTCAAACAGGCAATGAATAAGTCAAAATCCAAATCGGATGCATATTTGATTGATAGCACAGGTGCTTATGGTTACATGTGCCATCAGAATTAATAATTTATTTTTAAGTTTTAATGCGGATGTATATACTTTCTTATAGGTTGATTCGAATATTTTCAACCTAAAGATAAAGGGGGAAATCTCCAAATTATGTATGTGTTTGAAACATTAGATATAACAAGCGTACGAATGTTTTTGATTGCTACTTTTGAAAAGGATACATACATAAAATTATTTAAAAATATTTATTGCGAACGTGAACAATATATAATTTTCTCGGATTAATTAAAAAAGTAATTCATCGCTTTCAGCAATTCTAAGTTGTCATGCCATCATATTAGAAAAGCTATACTAAGGCTCCCGTCTTACAACCATTTCGATTTCATAAACGTAATATTAATCCAATTTAATTTCTATTTCTTTGCTCAATTTTAAATTATTTTATCTGTTTGAACACAAACGAATGCATCCGAAAGAACAAAAAATAATGAAGTTTTCTGCGAAATTACAATTTTCCTCAAATTTTTAAAAATATTTTTACCCTTGCCTTTATTTTAATGATTCGCTTGTGGGTTTTCTGGTCTCTGAAAAATATTTTTGAAAATCGGAGAAAAAATATAATTCAGCAGAAACCTTCATTATTATTATTTTGCTCTTTCAGATGCACTTAACTGCACTCAAGTAGATAAAATAGTAAAGATTTCAGAATTGTAGTCAAAATTCCATAGGATTAACATTACATTATTGATATCAAAATGGCCGGTAGACGAGAGCCTTGATACAATATCTTTTTTTGAATGGTCATTCTGGAGTGAATTTTTCAATCAATCAACCCATCAATAAAACACATTTTGTGTTAAAAAAGTTATTATTATTTCCTCTTTCTATTATATATATTATATTATAGGATTTTTTCACAAAATTCGTAAACAATCATTTTTTTTATAACTGCACAAATTTAAAAGTTTTACTACAAATGCTTAAAATTTGTTTTGTGAACCAAAAAAATTGCTCTTTTTTGAGGAAAAGTAGTATAGTGATTTGATGCAAAAAAAAATCAGTTTACCATTAAAACAGATTAACAGGTCTCTTTCATTTAAGATTAAGGGGTAAGGGATATTGTTAAAAACTTTTTTTTCGCGTGGAAAATGATAAGTTACTAATTCTTAGAATTTTTCTTTAGAATTTCAATTTCCAAACTTGGGTAGTTTTTGCTTAGTGTCTTTTCAAGTTCTATTTGTCATAGCACAGCTTAATTTTTTATGTGCTACACAACATGATAATATATATTTACAAAAACAAAAACTGAAAGATCCGGCATAGTTCTTCGAAAGAACACTTAGTGGTTTCTTTAGGAATTAACTTTTTTCCTGTGCCCTCAAGGGTAATGAACAACGGTCCCTAGCTCTCTTTCACCTGAAAAGGATGGAGAGGGGGGGGGGGGAGAAAATCTATAGAAAGGTGAGGTGTGCCAGTGTGAGCAGTAACGAAGAATGTGGGCTATTTCCTTTCTCTTCGGCTCAAGGGCCAAATCATATCCCTCACCTACATTTTTTTTCTACTTATTGTGTCAAGAAATTTCTTCCTTTCCTGCAACCACTAGTAATGTCTAAGACACAACCTTTTATTACCATTTTTTTATGGTACGAAGTGGAAATATTAATAAATGAAAAGTACAGCGAAGTAGAATAAAAAGTATGTGCTTCTTTAACACATTTTCCCTAAATTTATTGTATATGACAATTAAAGGTCAATTCTACTAACCAATGATTTATCCTGTAATTTTTTTTAAAAAATTAAAATAGTCATAAGAATTTATAAAATTATTATTTTAAAGAACTAGGAGAGTTATATATATACATAAAAAGAAATAGCTCAAAATTAAAATAAAAGAAATTATAAAAAAAAACTATTAAAAAAAGAAAATAATGAACAAATTGCTAGCCATATTGAATAATTAAGAAATATTTTAGTTATTATTTTTATATGCAAAATTTTTTTCTTATTAAAAATCGCTTTTAAAAAATGACAGTGAAGTAATTGTTTATTAGTAGATTATTATAGTGAAAGAACGAACATTTAAAATAAGAAACAGGTAAAACGGTTTGAAAATCAAGCTTTATTGAATCATTTGAGAATTTAAAAAAAAAAAAAAAAAAAAAAAAAAAACGTTGCCGTGTAATAGTACAGTATTTTTGTTTTTTTATCACCTAGGAAATTATAATATTTCTTTTAATGAATATAAACGAATCAACATAACTTACCTTTGTGTGGCCTACTGACATTTAAAAACTTTTAAAATCCACATCTTAATACAGTTAAGTAAAATGCTATGACAGGAAGGGGATGAAAGCTCATTTTTCCACTCTTACTAACTTTCTTTCATTCAAAAAAAAAAAAAAAAATCATTCTAATTCTATAATTAATTCATTCTACTCCAATTCTAAAACCGTCTTTTGCTTATTTATTAAAATAGTAGTTCGTAATTTTTATTACGACTATTTTTAGGTAGATAATGTGGTAAAGCACCAACACTATATATAAAAAAATAGAAGTAATTCACTATTTTAATCAATTTAATTAATTCGATAAGAATTAGTATAGAAAGTTTACTTGCAGCTAGAAATACAAAATATACGTTTATTCAACTAGATTTGATTCTATCAGATAATTATACGTCTAAGTTCAACACATTGAGCCTTCCATCTCTTGTGACACTTTCCCTTCTCATCCAACCTGGACTCGACCATTCACAAGAATGCAAGATCAGTTAAAAAGTTACAAGGGGAGAGTCGTCCCTACAGGAAATTGTTCTAGTTTTTCACAGGGGTGCATTAATCTACGACGCGGGGATGTAACAACCGAACCTGCACCTGCAAATGGCAGGAAGTCGGTGAAAATCCAAGTAGAAAGGACAGGAGAGGAAGGATTGATGAGTTTTCGGTTCATCTCAAAAAAGGTAGCGAGAATAGAAAGCAAACACTTGAAAAATAAAATCAAAGCAAAAACATACTTATATACCTCAGTTAGTTGAGTTTAAGTAGAGGGTAGAGCAAATGGTATTGAATTCGTGAAATGTAGGTGATTGATTTCCAAACCGGAATGGCGAAAGGTGTTAAAGAATTATTTAAAAAGTGATTCTTAGAGAAGATTTCAGCTTTTACCGAGATTTTTAACTCCATTGCTGTTTATGAATCCAGTCGGGATTTTATGTATCAATGTAATATCTCTGGTATTTTCAATAACATGACTGTTGATTGTAGCATTAATGATAATTAATTTGTAATACATACATCCGTTTATGATGCAGTATTCTTAAAATTTAGAAACACTCCGAAAAAACGCCATTTTTCATGAGAATGCGTAAGATTAACATTACAGTTTTGGAGATGAAACAGGGAACACATTTTACATCAGAAAAAAAAGAGATTAATTCGAATAGAAATGGATTGTTTTATTGAATATGCTGTTTTCCGAAGGATTGCGAAGTCAGAATGTAAAAATGATATTTGAAGCCTTTTTTTTTTATCGGAAAAAGTGTTCCATGTTCAAGTCCTATTCTTTACCATCACACGAAAACAGCATTAAGGATTTCTTTATGACTTGGTTTGATTCGAATTATGCAAATCAACATTGTTATTGAGGTGAGGTTGATCGGTCCCTTACATGTTAAAACTCCAGTAGTCAAGTTACCAAAATGGAGTTTCTCAAACTTCAAGGCGGAATTCATTTGGGGACTTATTCTTTAGAGGTCTTATGATACCAGCAAATGTCAAGCCTGTCTCGCTAAGAGTTTCGCGCTGTGCTAACGATGTTTCAATGAATTGAAAGAATTTCTACGACTGCATTTTTGATTTGAGATTTCTTGATGCTATCGCTTGATTCTTAAACTAATCTTTCTAGCTTTTCATAACGTGACACGTCAATAGAAACAGAACCTCTAGAGTCTTTATTAAAAATAGTACTCACAATACTAATCATAGAGTGTAATCCCGACACTTCAGCAATTTTGTCACCAATAGACGCTAATCCGGACAAACTGTCACTACTGGCAGAAAGAATTTATTGCAGTGTAACAGGTAAGTGTTACAGCAACAACTTCGATTTTATCAGAGGCTGATTCTTGCATTTAGTGCAATAAATGCGACGGGTTTTTTTTTATCATTCGGAGAAGAAAGAGATAAGAATTTCTCAAAAAAGTGAACAGCCAAGGGTCACCAAATCATGAGGGGGGGGGCTGATTGATCCCTTACATGTTAAAGCTCCAGTAGTCACATAAATTATCTAAATAGATAAGGTTTCGATGGAAGAAGGCGATTGGAAACAAATGAATAAAACTAACCCTATTTAAAAAAATAAACCATAGCAAACATAATCCACAATAATGATTTGTATGCAAAAAAATGATACCTTCATTTAATTGGCCGCTAAACATAAAATAATGAGTGAAAAGAAAAGAGTGTACAAACAGTTTTCTCGCAAAGTTCTTATTGTTTAAGTTGTTATGACGTTTTAACTTGGGGGATATGCATAATTTGGTGGCTGTTATAGAAAACGCCACGGTATACAAACAAGTGTAGAGAACAGGAGATATAGATAGAAGGGGCAATAGGAATCAACAATAGTATCAGTAGATGAAGAGTTTAAGAGTAATGGTAAAAAGAGCGAGAACGAGAGAGATCGGAAGATTTAAACTACGACATTAAATGCTTGCTTTTGCTATGAAGAAAAAAAAATTTGATGCGTGACTAGGACCTGACTCGGATCCACCTTTAAAACCGGTTGTACGAGTATTCGTTTCTGATTTATCTTTTTTAAAAAGAACTTTCGTGGTTTTTGCTCTGTATTCGCAATAAGAATCTTGATTTTTGATTAATATATTAGGAAAAATAAAAATAAGTTAAGAATTTGACTCTCCGATTATTTAAACCAGTGCAGTTTTCTAACTTTTACGCTACTAAGCCTCCCAAAAAAGTACTTTTTTCCCCTCCGCGTCTCCCCACCATTTATATTTTAATAGATTAAATATTAGGAATGTTTCAAAAAATAAAAACCTCATAACGAACAAAAACAACAACAAAAAAACTGAAAGCTACAATTAACAAAATAATGACAAGAATTAGCTATAGCGTATACGTATAAAATGATATGCAGGGAAAATGCTTTAAAACAGGCTTACGATTGTTTTTAGAAAGAAATAAAATTAACATTATTTTGGATGTTAAGAAAAGACTTATTAAGGGGCTTCAGTTCCATTGTATAGTGTGGAAATGTATTTTTTATTAACAAATTTTGGCGCCTTCCCATGAGGGTGTGACTCTCAGGTAAGAAAGGCTATTTAACAAGTGAGTGAACTCTTTATTAACTTGCGACGGAAAAAATTAGTAACAGACTAGAAACTGGAGTGAAACACAGTGGCGTACACTGACTTCTTTTAAAGAGGGAGAGGTAGTTTTTAAAAAAATTCATACACGAAAGCGTAGATGTATGTTAAACATTAAAAATTTATATACCCTTTTTTCCCCCTTCTTCTACTTG
This sequence comes from Nephila pilipes, assembly GCA_019974015.1. Taxonomy (NCBI): domain Eukaryota; kingdom Metazoa; phylum Arthropoda; class Arachnida; order Araneae; family Nephilidae; genus Nephila; species Nephila pilipes. Next base: position 1,101,589 of record BMAW01126575.1, read on the forward strand.
CTATAGGAGGGGTTTAATTCCCTGTTCCCTTGTGCGCGCCACTTAGTGTCACACATGTTGGATTAAAATTTAATAGCTGCCAGAAATGGTATTTAAGTGTTGACAACTGAGTTCTCTACAACAGCACAGATCTTTGTGACTGCTTTAATTTCAAAAATGTTGTAGCAACAGTAAACTGAAAGCCCCGGTAGTATTTGATTTGAATCCATTGTCACAATAGTTCCAAAAAATGTTGCAGCTGACTTAAATAAATTCATTATTTTCCCATTAAAAATTATTAAGTCTGTTATTTTTATGAAATAAATGTATGGCATTTGAAAATTGTCAGTTGGTAGCTTTACCTTAAAATAGAAGTCAATTGTAGTAGTACAGTGAAACAATTAATGTATTATTGCTTACTGTATATTTATTAAACGTATAAAATAAGATTAAATATTGAAGCAAATTATATCTTTCCAAACTAATAATACAAAAACATCGAAGCAGAATACTTTATTACTTCGATTATAGTATAAATGACAATTTTGGAAGCAAAAAAAAAATCTAAAATGTATGTAAATAATCCATGTCAAGTTGTTTTGTATTGAAATATGTATGCGACGTTTTTAGCTTATTGTTGCATATAATGTTATCTACTTTCATATAAGTAAAATAAAATTTTCCTCCTTTTTTTTTTTTTTAAAAAAAAAAATTTTTTAAAAAATTTTTTTTAAAAAATTTTTTTTTTTTTTTTTTTTTTTTTCCCCTCAGAAAGGGATAAGTAATTTTAGAGTGCATAAAAAAACACCGTTTACAGCTGCTAAAAAACATACGGAAACATTCAAAATCGAATAATATAAATATTTTTACGATGAAAAATTACTTCAAATCATAAAAGTAATATTAATAATAAAAAAAAAAGTCCACAAAAAAGTGAAGCAATAATAAAAAAAAAATCACAGAAAATCTAATAGCAAATGATCCTAAATTGTTCGCGAAAGTGCATTTTCCCTTCACTCATTTACTTTAAATTCACAAAGCATATTTAAAAAAAAATGATAAAAACACTTTCTAGCACTTCCAGAATCTTTCAGGAAGTACCATAAGATGAAATCGTTAAATAAGTAAAAGCACCTGTTTTCGAACATGTTTCACAACCATTAACAAAACACACCTCCAACATAAAATAAAATAAAAAAAAGGCAGAATAGATTCAGATATCAAAAGAAAATGCTTCTATACAAAAGCCGAAATCTTGGTGCGCTTTCACACATTTACAGCCGTTTTCTCCCATTCGTCAAGCGATGCGTGAAAAAGAAGAAAAAAAATCCCTAATATGTAATAAAGCGGAAAATAATTTTTCTACAATTGCTATTCATCTTTTATCGTTTAAAATATCCAACGTGAGATTTAGGTTCAAAAATTAAATAAAATAATTCAATAACTTTATATTATCCTAATTAAATGAAAGTTAAACGAATAAATACACATATAGATTTATTCTCAGTGTATGATTTCATCGGATGAAAAAATACGAAAGGATAATGAAAAGTTTTATCAAAAAGTAAAAAAAAATATATATATTGTATAATCCGCGCTTCGAATTTTAAATTGATCCAATTATCTGTTATTTTGTAATTTTAAACCTATTAAATTATTCACAGATGGATGGACTTTTCTCGACAAAAATATTTATTTACAAGCAGTATAAATAATAAATAATGATTTGCTTTATTTTTATCCATTTATTTACTTTTGAATTTTTGTTATAAATATTGGAACTTTGTTCTTTTAAAAACTGGTTCTTCTAAGATTACCATTTACATAAGACGCATTATAATATACTTAAGATAGTGTTTTCTTCCCTTTTTCCCCCACGATAATAATGATGCATGAATTATATCATTATATAGGCGGAAAAATATCTTCTAAATTATTAAAAATTACCTACTATTTTAAAGTAAAAATAACATGCTGCTTTTTTATATTCTTAATTTCTGCAAATAAATAAATTTCTTTAAAATTTAAGCAAACATTAGACGTTTTTCCTATATACATTTTTTCATTATTTCTTTTAAATAATAATAATAAAAAAATATTAATTCCTTAATAAGTCAGGTAAACCATTATAAATGAAATTTTAAATATTTTTAAGCAACTTTTTTTACTGTAAATGTGTGAGTGAACGTATGATTCGCACTTAATGATTTTCAAATTCAAAATAAGTTCACTGAAAGAAAAAAAAAAAAAAATTTTTTAAAACAAAAGAAAAATTTAGTTTAAAAGTAAGTGAAAAGGGAAACGGGAAAAAAAATAAAAAAACATTTTCAAAGCTAAAAAACAAACAAAATAATATAATCGCTTAAGGTTCCAGTTTGGCAGCCATTTTGAATTTGTGAACGTAACATTAATCTTATACAGTTTCTATATGTCTTCTCAGATCTCGCCAATTGTATTTATTGTGATGCAATATAATGCACCAGAAAAAATAAAACACAAAATAGGATTATCTGTGTTTCCTCCCCCCCCCTTAATTTTCGAAAGTATTTTTATGTCTGTTTCAATAATTAGTTTAAGTATTCAGATCTTCAAAACATATTTGTTAGTTCGTTCTAAAATTAAAGAAATGATCAAATCTAACAGAAACTTTTTTCATTTTCACTCTTTTAAACGAATTCAAATAAATATAAATAAGTTTCAGAAAATAAATCAGAATTCCAATGGATTATTACATTACTTATACGAATTTAAAATGGCTGTTAGACAGAAACCTTAACAATTTTTTTTTAAAAAAAATTATATTCTTTTATAAATAAATGATGCATAATCGTATAAACTATCGGAGGAAATAATTTAAAATTTCAAATCAACCTATTTAAATCACTTTCCCTTTAAAGATAGGAAATGACCATATATAATAGGTTCGTTCATTGCATAATGCATCATAATGGTTTCCTCAATAATTCCTCGAAACGAATAAAAAAATAAGTCCCTTATGCGTGATATAAATCACAAAGAAGTGAAAGAACTCGACATGGAATTATGTACCAATAATTCACATACCGTGTCGTTTGCTCGTCTCTATGCTTGTCCCGTGTAATAAAAAGAAAATATATCCGGACACACTGCAAGGTAATAAATACGAAACCCTAGAACAACTTCTTCGGCGACAACTGGGCGTAACCGTTACCAGAGGAAATGCAGTAAAGGTTGAGGTTTCCAATCCGGTCCTCTTTGTCACTTTGGTTGCTATAACGGATGGGTTTGGGCTTTTAGAAGAGTATTTAATAGATGTTTAAAATAAACATGGGATTTCGAACAAAACACGAATGGATGATTTTATTACTACAAAAGAAGGGAGATTTGTACGAAAACATTTTAGATTCACGATTTACATCCGAGTGTGTTTCTCATCCCCATTTATTCCTCTTCAATATAACACCAGAAAATATGAAATAGGTGTTATATTTACCTTTATTATTTATAAATTAATATAAGTATTGTTATATATATATGAAGAATCGAAATATGCATTAAATAATCTTATTATTATGTGAGTTAGTATTGAAATATCACATTCTTTCAAAATCTTTCCAAAATAATTTTACTCCAAATCCTATGCTATGAAGCCTGATGTCAGTATTAAAAATTGTTAAATAACAAACTTTATACATATTACATGGTGGTATTTATCTATTACAGATCGATCTTAAGCAGTATATTTTTTTAAACTATTGCATTATCAATAATATATATTAGTGCAAATGTGATTAATAGTGATCGTGAACTTGTATTTTCATCTAGATGTATAACTCATCCCTAAATGCTTGAATTAAAGTTAAACGGTTAGATAACAACTCAACACCTTTCTCTGAATTTAAAAATTCTAGCAATTAGTGATAAAATAAAAACATACTTCTGAAAGAAAAAAAATTAGCATAAAAAAAGCGTTACATTTTATCGTTTAAGAAAATCATAAAAGGGATAATTCACAATATTTCAAACTGTCAAACAACAAAACAATAATATCTGAAATGTATGCATTCATTATGCACTAAAATATACAAAATCCACTATTCCGCTCTTTATATTTTCACAAAATAAAACATCAAACTAACAAATCAGTTAAAATATTAATCAATGCAACAAATCATTAAATTACGCATTTATTTATATTTTTTTACCTCCACTCCAATTACAAAATCCCAATTTATGAATAAAATTAACAATTTTACACTAACTAATAATATATTTTACGATATAGATACATTACATTATAACAATAACAAGAGAGAATAAACTGTAAATGCAAATGGAATACAGTAGCGAAGCAAGGAGTAAAAAAAAAAAAAAAAATCGACAGAAGCAATCAAACGCGCAAATGCCCCTGTGACTCATTCGGTACACCTGCTATTCCCATAAAAGCCCCTATATCTAACACGTTAAACAGCACGCTTTCCGGCTATGAGCAGATGATACATTAGTCTGCAGAACACGCTCAACTGAAGATTATTGTCCCTCTAAAAGTAAAATAATATTTCTAAGATATGCTTTTCTTTCTGCTTCCTTTTTTATGTCGCCGAAATTAAGGAAACATTGTCATGAACCAAGTGACAAGAAATAAGGGGTCGTGTCCAAATGAAATTTTAAGAAAAAATAATAAATAAACGCTTAGCACTTGCGTGGATACATTACTGCTTTTGTTATGTTATTAAAAATTTAGAGGGAAAAAAATTCGGATCATTATTTCATGTATTTAGTACGACAAATATGGCATGAAATATTTAATAATGCACTAATAAAATATAAAATTCTTTTCGTAGTCTCTCTCGTTGAAAATAATTAACTACGATACAAAAAAGAATTATTATATTTATCACTACGAAATGAATCGATATTACATTCCTTTAACAAATATACAATTATGTTGCAGATATATGTTTTTCCAAAACTAAAATTTCTCTTTTCTGAGAAAAGTTTTTGTGAAATTTCTCACGTGATTTGGTAACAAATGCACTTAACTGGTGATTATGTTCTGTTTCTCTTTATATATATATATATATATATATATATATATATATAGTTGGAGATTTTCTCCCAATTCCTCATCCACCGGAAAAAGAAAAATTCATTGACAGTTACATTGGCGTCAGAAATATAATATACATAGACCACAAAAAGTTTTTAAGTCCGTTTTCAATTCACACCAAATTGGAGATAATGATTAAATTGGACAAAGTCAAATCGGGGATAATCACTAAAATTTTCATTATTTTACATTTAAGTATGTTTATCTCGTTATATTTAAAAATCACAAAATAAATTCAGAAATGAACTCAGGATTTTATTTTGAACAAGAGTTGAAAATGCAACTGAAGAAAAATGTACATTGCAAAATGGAAAACTCTTACTTGAAATTGTTAACTAAAAACTGTCATCTCCTTTAATGAAATGTTTCATGTATTATAAAAAATCAAATAAAATATTACCAAACAAATGACTGGGGAAGCTAAGCACATGTTAGTGCCCCTCCCCCTAAATCACGGCTCTCGCGGATAAACAACACACTAAATTCAACAATCCCAATTTAATTTTTGATGACAGAAAACTAAGGTTTATTAATATACAATATAAACTAAAAAGTTAAATAACTCTTCACAAGAAAGAGAAAAATATTAAATAACTATTCTAGAATAACTTAATATTATAAAAAATGGCATAAATAATACACAAAATTTAGAATTAAATACATCATATATTATAAATATGATATTTTTGCTAAATAAATAAAATAAAATTTATAAATTTCCATAGAAAATGATGTGGTAAAACAGTCTAAAAGTGCTAAGAAGTTATAACAACTTACTTCAGTTTTCCTGGCATCTTTCTGTCTTATCTGTCAAACCCCTTATCCGTAGACTTCAAATGAATAATGTTCCTAACTTCACGAAATTCCGCATGTCTTGCGACCCCTCAAAAAAAATCAAATGCGCTGGAAAACACCAGTAAAGTGGAAGTTCAAAATAATACACACTTACTGCTGATGTATCCAATACGAAAACAGAAAAACAAAAGTAATAAAAATAATCCAAACTGTAACCGAACGTAACATCAACCCACGGAACGACCGAACACTTACTACCAGAATTTCGACGACAGTGTGTGTACACACGCGTTTACCTGATAGAGGTTACCATAAGGGGAACAAGTTTCTTAGTCTACGGGCGTCAAACTTTTTTGGCGAGATTATTGGCTGGAAAAGAGGCGAAACTTTGCTCGTCGGAAGCGCTTCGAATACAGCCATTAATAGCGAATTGGATTGCAATTGTTTTTTGATTTCATTGAAAGAGGATTAATTCTCTTTTTTTTTTTTGTCGATTGGAAAAATATTGATTGATGCTATCGCATTTTGTCTTAAGTTACCGTTATTTAGATTTGTATCTCGCAAACACTCTGTGTTTTCTAAAGTTATCTTTTCGTTGATCATCAAATGACTTTCGGCATTAAATTTTAATATCTTCGAAAAAACTCTCTTATAAAGCGAAATTTATAACTTTCATTTTTCTTTACAACTGATTTACTATGGAAACAAAACAAGAATCAGTTGTGTTTGTTCACCGGTAAGGTTATTATAAGAATATCTTCCATGTAAGTTGCAAGGGAAAATTTCTGTAGAAACTAGATAAAAATTTATTTTTTCGAAAAGGGAAAATGGCTTACGATTCAACTAAAAACTGTAAAATATACAAGATTTAAGTTTAAAATTTTTCCCCCAATTGCTTTTAAACAGGGGTGGCCAATTACATTGACTTTAAAATCCACATTTCAGAAAAGATTATATGAAAGAGCCATTTATTCAGTGTTGCCAGAAGTAAAACTTCTCCACATTACACTTCATTTCCCCCCAAAATGACACTATTTAGTGAATTTTCCCCCCAAGGCAGTTTTCCCAAAACAAAACGTATGCTCATGTTTTGAGTTTGGGAAAAATCCCTAGGGGTTCCGGAACAAAAGTATACTAAATCCAAAGAGCTCCTTGAGATTAATCTCAGTTTTCGGAATTTCATATTGTTGCAAATGTTTGTGCTCAGGGCACAAATTTATTAAAAATAAACATCGGTCTGTTTAAACTGATTTGCATCTAACAGAGCTTGGACGAACTGCCCTAACAAATTAAAAACCTACAACTTTCTGCTTCTAACTACTAAAATGGACAACATTCGTAAAGTATCCACAAGCAAAGCTAAGTTTTTAAGATTTTTCTTACAAAATTGTTTGAAAGAATCAATACAATATTTACATTTTTTTTTTTTTATGTTTTTGAATTATATTATTAAGTTCCTTGACTATCAAAAGAAACGAAATAAAATAAATACTTTTGAACATTGATTAGTTTGAATTCACTAATAAATTTGTTAAAAGAAATTAAAAAAACATTATATGCAAAGTTTTGCAAAGAACATATTTAGCCATCTAAGGTGTGCTTTTTACAACGTTTTTCTGAATTTCACTTGGTGTGTGTGTGTGTGTCATCAAATTTTCGATCGTTAATTTAACCAACTTCCCATCAAGCTAGAGCTTTGAAATTTTGGGAATTGTTCGTACTCGCCTAACATTGCAATATTTAGACGTTTGCGACAAGTTTTAACTCCTATTTTTTTTAAATAATGCAGTTTAGCCCAATCACTTGGTGCAATTTGAATAATTGCCAAACTTGGCGAATTTTTTTTTTTTTTTTGGCTGAATGTTATTATTATTATTAAATTACTCAATTATATATATATATATATATATAATTAAAGTAAACAATGAAATATCAAGAAATGGATAATAGTAAACTTTGCCGATATTAAAATTAAGGGAAACGATAAATTACTAAACTGAATATATGTAAGCTAAATGTAATTAAAAATAAAGCAAGCGATAAATTATTGAATTGAATATTGTATCAGCTACATGTAATTAAAATTAAAGCAAACGATAAATTATTAAAGTGAATATATATTTTAAGCTAAGTGTAAATAAATTTGAAGCAAAAGATAAAAAAAAAATTGAAAAGTGATCTGATACGGCAAAAGTAATCTAACTAAAACAATAGCACGTTGGGTGGCTAATAAATAAATTATTTTTGGACACTGAATAGTTTAAGTTTACGATATTTCATTTACATAAGATTCACACATAGCTCGACCTGTGTGGCGACTGGGTATGACAGCATAGTCCCATTGTAGCTAATGCATGTCGCAAGAGGCCACTAAAATGTGTACCCAGCGTCTGGGGGTATAGCCGGGCACCCTGCCCTTGGGAATTATATCAGGGGACTTCAGGAATTTGCCTTCTTTGGTAAGTATGGGCATCATGACTCCGAGGCATCCTTGGGATCTTTTTCTTCCCCATGGGGTTAAACTGTCTTTGATAAAATCGGGTGACGCAACCCCGGGTTATCCTAGCGATCCTTCTCTATTTTCGACCCCTTTCTTGTCAACCAATTTGTCCTTTCCTCAATTTCTTCTCGTCTAGACCACAGTTAAATCTTGTTTGGCGCTGCATAACCATGTTTAGCTCTCTTGCGCCAATAACCTTTACATTCACTCACTCACTCACACATGGCTCGCGAGCCGCGCTATGCACTCCTGCTCTTAAAGTTGCATTTTTTGTAACTATCATTTTACAACCATCGTTTGAATGCAAAGACTTAATATTTTCAGTCGCGTCCCTTTTCAGTTTTTTTTTTTTATTGAAATTTCAATAAATAAGGGGGGGGGGGAGAGAAAACTAACATCTGATAACAGGAATTTCCTTAATATTTTGAACCCTTAGTCACAAATATGGAATGAGAGTTTTACTAAAGTAACTAAGACATCAATTTGCTTCGAATCTTCTTTTCTTTTCTTTTTCTTTCTTTTTTTTTTTTTTTTTTTTTTGGTTTTTTTAAAATATGGGTACTTGGCTGATTCCATTGATGTATTTTTTATGTGAATTTCACAAATGGAAATTCGATAATTGAATTTTAAAATTGTAAGCAAATGGGTCAAGCCCCAGAGAAAAATTTATGTACGTGCGTTTTTCTCAAAATGTGGTTCTTTAAGATTATGGTACTATTTCCTCAAAATTTACTTCATCCACAATGATGATATTTTGCACATTATGAATTAAAGATATTTCTTAAACAGTGAATGCAATTTTTTTTTTAAAATAAACACTCACAAATTTTGAGTATTTCGCAGTATTTGTATAAAAAATACTTTGCAACTACGACTTACACAGAATCAGTTGACTATTTAAATTGGATTGTCAATATAAATATTGTTTTAATTTTCAGTTGTACTTAGGTTTGAATTATTTGTTTTCAGTTTATGCTACATTCATCAGTAGTTAATGAAACAGTTAAAATTTCATTCGACTGCTATATACTTTACTTTCATAAACACAACTATTGATTACAAGATAATAATGATCTAATTACCATATCCGTAACACTCAAAAACAAACTCACACGTTTACTCTTTTATTTATCTAACCTGAACGGAAACACATCAATAAATATTCAAAACTTATTGGACACTGAAGATTTTAAACAGTATGTATGAGGTGTAATTAAGAACATATTATTTCAGTTACGTTATTTGATTCTGCTTCTTACTTATGTGAGTGCAACAATAGCAGGTTATTATTTACAAATGCTTTCATAAGAATCTCGTACTCTATTATCCACAGTACACCATGATAGATGTTACATTATACAGGTCAAATGGATCACTTAGCAATGACAATAAATGCCTTGTTTACCCACTTACTGAAAGAAAATCAAAGATTTTTTTTTACAGAGCCTTGATGCTGGCAGAAGGATATTACAATTAAGGATGAATAAGTATCCTGTTATGCATGCAATGGTCGATTCAAACCCTTGCTCTTTGTTTATTATGGAATTCTTATTAACTGTCATCCGTATAAGTGTTGCTAGATTGAGTTTTTAAAAGAACACTTTTGCACCTTTTTTAATATAGTTTCTTATGCTTGTTCACTGAAATCCTTCAATTTCATTGTCTAAAGAAAGGATATAAAATGAATTTAAATCATATCCATAAGTTAAAGCTCAAAGGTCCTATGTTTATTTTTTTTAGCTACTTAAGGGGCTATTGTTTTAGTTGCATCACTTTTGGAGAACAAGATCGCTTTTCAGTTTCCTATTGTTTGATTCAATTTTAATTACATTAAGCTTAAATATATTCGATTTAATAATTTATCGTTTGCTTTCATTTTAATATCGGAAAAGTTTACTATTGTCCATTTCTCAATATTTCATCATTTACTTTATTTTTTTTTTATATTTAATTGAGTAATTTAATAATAATTATAAAAAAAGTGCACCTTGGGTGGCTAAATATGTTTTTTGCAAAATTTTATATAGAACTTTTTTTTTTATTTTAGATTATTTTCATCGAAGCTCAACATTTGGACTGAGTGAAAATTAATGTCGCGCTTAGAAGAAACATGAGAACTATTATCGACGAACTTTGTAATTTGAAGCCTTGGTCAAGTGAAGAGGATGAAACCTGTGCTAGCATCTCACACTCCTTAAATTCCGTATCACACCAATGTGAAAACTTGCAGCCTCTACAGATTAAGTGGGCATCAAACAGCTACACGATGGGTCTTTAATGAAATGAGGACTGCAGCTCACGGCTCGAGAGAAAAAAGACTGTCAAGGAGGTCACGATCATGATCACCGAGCTACTACTATCTTCAGTTAACTTGGAAGCAACTGAATTTTCCAACAAAAGTAGAAACTAGTGTGTATCTCAGAGGCTAAGTAAAATTTTAAGAAACTCTAATTTAATTTCTCCAATTTAATTCTAATTTTTAAAAAAGAAAGAAAATATGAAAATTTATAAAATAATGCAGTTAACAAAGGTCTTCGTATGCTTTCAAAGTTGCGTGTATTAAACATGACATTTCTAAATTTGAATGCAGTGGTTCGCAAACTTTTTGAACAAAGATTTTTTCTCAGTATTCCACCCTTTGAAAAAGCACGACTAATTATAAAGTAAGAAACAAGAATATGAGATACCGTGGCGCACAAGAGAAAATACCATGGCCAGCGCGGCGCATAATTTTGGAACCATCATCTTAATGTACACTCATTGTCATAAAAATTTGGGTACCAAAAAGTTAGAGTGGAATTGTTACGAAACTTGGCATGACGGTACGTGCCAGGTAGATATGTAAATGATTAGATATCCAGCGTGATTGCGCATTGCGTAATGCCACCAGAGGGCATCGAACTTCGTTTTCCTTGGATTATGAAACAGGTAAGCAGTATTTAATCTGTTTCAGAGGGACGCTTTTTATCTAGAGATGCCATTACGTCGCCATCGGTTACAATATGAGCAGCTATCAAAGTGCGAGAGGGGAAGAATCATAGGGATGATGAAAACCGGGTAGTCAGCTCGGCGATTTGTTCGCCACGTAGGTCATTCTGATATTACTATGAGGAGTTGTTAGAACTACTGGACAAAAGAAAGGTCTGTTACACAGTGACCAGGCTCAGGACGCCCTCGACAGATCAATAATCGGGAAGACCGTCACATCATACGACATACACGCATAGCGCCAACTGTCTCATTGTCCACCTTCCATATACAGGCAGCACCTTCACTATAGGCCTCTATGTCAGTTCGAACCATCATTAGATATCTAGCTAAAGGACAGTTTCTATCGCGGCACCCATTACGTGTACTGCCATTGACACCCACTCATCGTCGCCTCTGTTTGGAGTGGTGTCGCATTCGAAGGGATTGGATTACAACCGAATGGAATCGGGTCGTCTTTAGCGATGAATCTAGATTTAGTTTGGGCAGTGATGACAAACGTGTACGTGTGGGGAGCCCCCGCGGTGAACGTCTCAATCCTGCCTTCGCTGTGCAGCGGCATACCTCTTCCATATCTGGTGTGATGGAATGGGGTGCCATCGCAAACGATACACGGCCACCCCTTATATTGACCCATGGTACCATGACAGCCCAAAGGTACATTCGTGACATTCTTCAGCCACATATGTTCCCACACATGGCAAGGCTCCCAGAAGCCATTTTTCAACAAGACAATGCTAGATTTATCACCAGTCGAGCATATCTGAGATAATTTAGGACGACAAGTTGGGCAGCCTGCGAGTTTGATCGAATTAAAGGCGCCTTTACAGCATCTATGGAACGAGATGTTGCAGGACATCATACGGGACTTGTATGCCTCAATGCCCTGCTGTATCACATCATGCTTTCATGCTAGAGGTGATCCAATAGGGTACTAAAACCTCCATTCATTTGTAATTTTTCCTACAGTAAAAGATAATTTTGCTTTGATTTTGTAATCACTTACATCAACGTTGTACTTACGTATGTAAAATTTCGCTTTATTCTAACAACTTTTTCATGGTGCGCTAATTTTTTTATGGCAATGAGTGTATTTGATATTTTTAAAGTATCCGAATACATAATAGACATAATTACAATAGGACTACGTTAATTCGGACCCCTTTAACTCGAATCTTCGGATAACCCTGATCGGTCTGCACATTTTTTTTTCTTATTTTGGAAGTGATCTTCAAATTTCCATAACATTTGTTTCATTCATGTATTATGAGAAATTTTCTTTATTGATATCTTCTAAAGGTTATGAAAGTATAAAAAGAAAGTGGACGAAGAGGACTTAAGAAATATTCTGCGAAAAGTCAACAAAACTTTAGTTTCATATATCTTTACCACCAGTAACAAATAACATACAGTGTTGCATTGCTTTAAATGGAAATTGCAATAAAATTACTTCAAACGCATTCCTAATGTGTTCACAAAATAGACGTCTTTATTAACGGATTTTGTAAATATGATTCATACTCTATTTGTTCGATATAAAGATGATTTTATGTTAGTATGTTTTATTTTATTTCTTTCTCCCCATTCTATGGTTAATCGACATCCCGAGGTCTCAATTCGATTTAAGGCTCCCGACTACCAGCCATTTTGAGATTTCGTGGACGTAAAGTTAATCCTATGGAATTTCTGCTGTAGCTCTCAATTCTATACTATTTTATACATTTGAATGCAACACAGTGCATTTGAAAAGGCAAAAAACATTGAAGGTTTCTACAGAATTATATTTTCTCCCCAATTTTTAAAAATATTTTACAATTTTCTTAAAGAACAGAAAACCTACAAACGAATCATTAAAATAGGGATAAAAATATTTTTAAACATTGATGGGAAAATATAATATCGCAGAAACCTTCATTGTTGTTTAATCTTTCAGCTGCACTTTTTTGCATTCAAATACATAAAATACGAGTATTTTAATTTGAGAATGGTAATAGAAATTCCATAGGATTAATATTACGTTCACGAAATCAAATCATAGGATTAATATTACGTTCACAATCGTTACGTAGACGAGAGTCTTAAAGAGGTTTAAGTATGGATATACTTAAGAGCACATAAGAATATAGATCAGAAACAACAGTAACTCGCATATAGTACAAACATAAAACCATTTTGGATGGATAAATTATTCAAATTTGGTATAAAAATGTGTAAGTTATAATACAGAATAAGGGCAGATAACTTCAAAGATAGTTCTCCAAAACTTTACAAATGTTAAATGAATAGCTACTGAGTTCATTCGAATAAAAAATAATTATTTAAAAAGAGAATTCTGCATGTTTTATTTTTAAAAAAGCGTTTTAAAGCTTTTGTTGATTCCAAAATTTTCAAAATGATGGAAAAGATACAAAATTCTTGATAAATTTAATAAGCTTTTATCCATAAATATTACTAAAACGAAATTTTTTGATGCAATCTGCTTAAAACCAATGTGCGGAATAAGAGCTCAAAGTGTTATACAAATGCGATGAACAATATCAATTTTAAAATGAATGAAGCATACATGGAAATAAATTTTTAGAAAAATACATTTTAGCTCAAACTTCAAATTGTGCGAAGTTAAAATTTCTAAAAAAAATATCACATTTTTATTTTACTTCTAAGCGTTACGACTTTGTGTCACATTGCAAAAAAATAAAATTACACGCTAAAATGTTAAATGTATTTTTTCTCACCTAGCATGAATCTCAAATTTTTGTTCTTCATTTAGACAAAAATTCGCATGTATTTGTACCAAGACACACAATTTGAAAAGAGTGTGATTAACGCCGTAAATATTCTTAATTTGAGTTTTCCAGAAAATTGCAATACTATTTGAACATAACCAGAAATAATTGGAATTCAATAAATTTCATTAACAGCGGCAAATTTACAAAAATAAGAATTTATGTTTTCTAAGAAGTATATCACATTCTCACCGTTATATGCGCTTCATCTCACCATTATTAGTTATACAAGAACTCACATTCTTTTTTCCAAAATGGTGACAAACTCAAAACTTTGGAACACTATTTCCTGTTGCCACCACAAGTATTACAAAACTTACAAAATACAAAAACAACAAATAAGAACCAGCATTAACAATCGTTTGCAGAAAAGGCAAATTATTATTATAAAACAAATAAGCTTTTTAAAATATAACTAAGCGAACTAATATCGTCTGCCTAAAAGTCCTATGAAATTAAATAAACTTGTTAAAATATAAAAAAGAGTGAATTAATATCGTATGCCTGAAAATACGACAAAGTAAACTATGCAATACATGAACTATGTCGGAGTCCAAGCAAGATTCTGTGCACCTTTTCATACTATATACGAAGCCAAACTTGGTGTTAACATTTTAATAAATAGTGTTCCAATTTACCTGTATTAAATAATTTTTGGAATTTATAAAATTAATATAAACAAACAAAATTCTGTATAAATGAATCTTTGACTAATTTCATGACCCTGTTCGTTACGAGGTCTTAGTAGCTCATTGGCCGTGGACATGAGCTTCAGGACTGGCGAAGTTTTACTAGTCATGAGTTCTAGTCCTGGTTTCGTTAAAAAAACCATCGTGAGGATTAATGGCAGCTGCTACTCGTTATATTCAAATGGGTCTCAAAATTCTAAGACGTTAAGCGGAAGTTAGAAGAGGAAGATACACACAAGCTTAGATATTTCATCGTATCCCTCTTGATTGTGGATCAAAATTATAAGGTCCGTAACTTACAGCCCTAATCTAGATCTAGAGTGACATTAATTCAAGGTCAAGAGGCCGTTGCAAGGTTGTCGTGCTTAAGACTATCACTTCACTGAATGTTAAAGAATAAGAGATAAATACAACACATTTTTCCGGATTGGAAAATGCTCTGACATTAAAATTATATTCCGATTGACGAATTCTAAAAAGTTTCTTTATGAATCTGGTAATACCATTAATTTTTTAAAAAAAACAATTCTATGATGAAGAATTGGCAACTTAAAATTCCTAAAGTAATTTATTATATTTTCGACGAATCTCCTTTTATTGTTTAATTTTATTGACGTCGCACTAGGAGCAACACGAGTTATTGGCGACGGACCTCATTATTTTGAACCTCGGTTAAGTGACGAGGACAACAACCCTTTCCTAACTTCCACGCCACGCCACGCCAATCCATTAAGCTACAGCAGCCACACTTTATTGTTTATTCCTTCGTCATTTTGTGATCACAGTCAAAACATTAAATGTACAAAAATAACATCAACTTTAGGCAACAAAAAGAATGAAAGCAAATCATTCTGCGATAAAAATCAAGTGATTAAAATAAACATTACAATTAAGGCAAATAATTAAATATTAAAGTAGACAATAACATTCTGCATATATTTTAAAATGAAAGCAAGAGATAAATTATTACATTAAATACATTTTAAGAGAAATTTAATCATTGCTACCGTAAAATCTTTGCATGTTCATTGATTTTTAACAATGATTTTACTATCCTTTATAGCGAGCATTACTTGTTACTTTACATTTTATTTTACTACTTATTTCTGTTTGAATGAATCTACTTTTCAGTATGTAAAATGTTCCATACTTCTTTTCCTATACTGAAATACTAAAATGCTGTATAACCTTTCCGTATAAAGTGAAAAAAAGGGCATATTTTATAAAACATTTCAAAAATCTTAAGACATTAAATATAAGTTACACGATAAATTATTATATATTATTTTTGAGGTAGATTTATATATTGAAAAATCCCTCGAATTTTTTTCAATAAATCTCGGGATTTTTTTTCCATTTGAAAATATATTTCGAGTTAAGTTCTTGCTTCTTGACATTAGACGAACAAAAGCCTAAGACTGTGGCTCTAGTCTTACTACAGCGGTATCGAATTTTGGAGAATACAGAGGCAAATGTTCATTTGAACGTGGCTAAAAAAATAAAGTCCATCACTTTCAGATCTTCGTGCAAGTTTGGTGCATTTACAAAAAATTGTAAAATGCAGTTTAAAAAAAAACAAACTCGGGAAGTAGGATTGATTGGGACCAGAGGTTGGTTCAGGATATCGAAAATATGAGTTAACAGGAGAAAGGGAAATAAAATAAAATATACTTACAGAAAATCATCTTTATGTTATACCAATCAAGCATACCTATATTTATAGAAGGTAAAGACACCTACTTTGTGAAGAATAGAAGCGCGAGTTAAAGTTGTGTCGCATTTTCCATTTAGACAATGGAACATCATTTGTCACCGGTGATAAGAGGTGTAACTAACGATTTGTTAACTTTGCACAGAATAGTAGTTAAGTCGCTCCCTCCTACTTTTCTTTCATACATTCATAGCTATTACAGGGTTTCAGTAAAGAAAATAATTTTTCAAAAGACGTGGGTGAAACAGATAAATGTTATGGAAATTTGACGATCGCTTCTCAGGTTTAAAAAAAAAAATTCAAAAAGTTTTGCAAAGAACAAATTTAGCCACCCAAAGTGCACTTTTTTTTTAATAATTACTATTAAATTACTCAATTAAATACAAGAATTAATGTAAATGATGAAATATCGAGAAATGGACAATAGTAAACTTTTCCGATATTAAAATTAAAGGAAACGATAAATTATTAAATTGAACATATTTAAGCTAAATGCAATGAAAATTAAAGTAAACGATAAATATTAAATTGAATGTAGTAAAAATTAAAGCAAACGATAAAAACTGAAAAGTGATCTGGTACGCCAACTAAAACAATAGCCCCTTGAGTAGGGCTAATAAAAAAATTAAGAAATCCTTCGTGCAGCCCGATCGGAGAAAAATATCGGACTTTATTAAAGAAATCTGACTTAACGAAGCTCTGCTGTACAACCAAAAGTGTGTGATTATTACTTTCAAGTATGCAAGGCGCTAACTGGATCGTGAAAATTAACATAGAGATGATACAAAAGAATTCAAACATAACGCTTTTTAATATCTAATCAAACGAAGATGCTATCACGATGCACCGGCCTCCTACAGAGGGGCTGATGAATGCTAAGTTTGTCGGCGCTTGACGTCCTCACATTGATGTCGAATGGATGTGGAGAGTGGGATGGGAAGTCAGGTATCGACCTCGTCATTTGTGACAATAGTTCAGAATTAAGAGGTGAATTGGCTGTAGTTAGCGAACCTGTGTGTGTGAGTCGAGAAGAAATACGCAACAAAAAGCATTAAGTAAAACACACGAACTACAAATTAATCATATTAAATATCTTAGTTTTGGTGTGGTGAATAAAACATAACATTAATATAAAATTTTTATTCCACTTTCGCTAAAAAGAAATGTAGGTTTCAATTTCAATATATACTTTTGTTTCAAAACTTTAATTAACCAAATGATTTTTTTCATATTAATATTTCGTGACTAAAAGAAATCCCATAATGGATGTAATTAGTGAGGACGCTTTATTAACATTTGTATCCTACTAACTTTTTGTACTTCGATACATTCAATATATATATATAGCTAGACTCGATATCTGACTAAAGAAGAGTGAACTAGCTTATATGAAGGTTCTACGAATTGTAACGCTATTGTTATTACAAAACTGGATTAGGAAAAGCCTTATCAGAAACATACGTAGACAAAAAAATATTTGTGTTCTAAACTTCCAAATAAACTAATAGTAAAAAATACAAAATTACATTAAGCCTCGTTTATATGGCGAAAAGAGATAAGAAAAGAAATAAATTTGAACCTTAAACTTTTTTTTTCATTAAAGAAGTTATTGTAAGCTTTGAAAAACCGTAGAGATTATATATTGTTACGAAAAAAATTTTTCCTCTGCAGGCGCGTGTGGGGGAGTGAAAATTAAATCCAACTCGGAGGATAACAACAAATGACGCTTTATTCGTATGTCTTCAGGACAACACACAGGTTGCATAGCTTGGAAAATAACAGTACACAAATACACAATGACACAGAAACAGGAACAAAGCACACTTTTACGGACAATCACAAGTATTTCAACAATGTTCAGCTCACCAGTTTATTACTCCTCACTGCGGGCAGCCTCCGCAGTAATATTCTGCACTTCCAAGGCAGAATCCGACTCACTTTTCTTCGCAAATTCACCCGGCACGCTCCTCTTCAAGTGCCGACAGCTTTCAGACGATCCTCCGATTGATCTCCGCAACAGAGACCCCAAAGACAGACTTCGACAATTCCGCTAGATTCAGATCGAATCTCCAGCAGATTCATTCGACCACGATTCCCCGATCAGTCTACTAAGCAGCCTCCACAGACAAACTGATTCCGTACACAGACTGAAACCCCTTTCGGCTGTAGTTATTGGCGTATTTAAACCTTTTCCAGCCAGGTGTGACATCCCGCCGAAAATTTACGAAAAGTCCGTAACTTTCTTCCTTATCGATTTTTCGTTTCGGTTCCAGCACCTTATAATATTTTCCATTTGTCGTCAAAGTCACAAAGCTTCTTGCCAAGTCACTAAATAGTCGCCACATTCATCGCAAAGATGAAGGAGTCAATTGCTTAAACTTTCTTTTGCAAACTTATGACATCTCTGTAAATTCATCTTTTCCTTGAAAGAGAAGCGTTGCAGGGAAGCATCAACTAACATTCGTAACAATATGTAATTGATTGCGTGAAAATGCGAGGATGATTAAAAAAAAAGTACCTGTTTCTGACGATGGAGAGCGTTGCCAAGGCAAGTTAGTGCTACCATTGTGTGCTACCATCTGATAAACGGTATCAAAACAAATTTGACTCTAATTCATAATTTTGACTGGTACTGAGTTGAGCTGTCGTCATAATTTTGCGTCGAATTTTCATCGTTGATGAGACCTAGATTCCTCATTATACACCGGAAACCAAATGACATCAAAACAAGTTGTTTGTTTCCAAGGTATTTACTCCAAAGACGGTCTCGTTGATTGGAGAGGAAATGGTGACAATCTCTTACGATTCGAAGGACGCCATACTTATGGACTTCTCAGAAGAAGGGAAAATAATCGATGAACTATACAGTAATGAATTACCCCATTCCCATTCCAAACACAAGTACTTTTTATATTGTTCTGGTATTATTTATCAAGCAATCGAGAAGTTATTTGCGAATTAAAGCATAGGAAAAAATAGTTTATTTTGAAAAAAATGACTCTAAAAATTACTAAAAGTCACTTGCCGCTAATCCTTTTATATATATATTTTTCTAAAATACTTAATAAAGTTGTAAACTGCATAAAAAGGGTAATTCGTAAACACAGAAGTTGCATAACTTATTCACTAACAAACTGAAAGAAAGAAAATTCAAATTTTTATTCTTTTTTTTTTTTTCTCATTTTTTTGTATTCGGTAACTTGATCAATGAAACCAGAGATTAAGTGGAAATTTAAAACGCAAAATAAAATTGCTGAACTCTAGTGAATAGCTGCTTTGTTTGATGCATCTTTTGATTATCAGGCTCAAAGAATAAAAAGACCGTGTAAAGATCTTCGTCATGTCAGAGATTGATAACATCACACAATTCATATCCTTATCATTGTTCAATAAAATTTTCATCTAGGAAGTAAGTAGATATTCTAGTAAATGTGAATCCACAAAGTGCTTTCATCTGCACAATATTGCGGATTCTAATAAGGATGGGAAATTTTGGCTTTTTAAATGAACTGTTATTATAAATTAAAATTCCAATTTTTAAAAATAAGTTCTTTACCCTGTTCTTTAGATTCTTCAAACAAAAAATCTCACATATGTTCAAATGAATTACTACATATATGTACACATTTGATTACTTCATGTATATACGAGTATATTTGAAAAAAAAAAATCAATGGGTTCAATTAAAAGAATCATATTTCATAATTAATTCAGTACTATATAAGCAGAACACAGCAATTTCTAATTTTTTAAGAAGAAAGCGAAAATATATGAAATCTTTAGTAATATCTCAGTATGTGTTATATATGGATTTATAAATATTCCAAATAAATATAAGTTAGCTGAAGTATAAACCCACCATAATTAGAGCATATATGCATACAGGACACAGATTCAAGAACAGCGAATAACAGGTTTCTGGAGAAGTGCTGAACAACGAGTACACGTTCTTTTAGATGAACAGGTTCAAAAAAGAACAGGTCGTTCTTTTGATCTTTATCCCTAGTTAAGGACGCCAAAAGATTTCGAGACCCTGGTTGCAAATATGGAATGGATCTCCAACAAATAAAAAAATGAGTAAAGAAACAAAATGTTACGAAATAATGTTACGTTAAATATGAAAGAAAAAATCCATTTATTAATGTGTATGTAATAATATTTGTAAATGCATTAACATTAAGACAAGAAAATTCTAAACTAATATAATTTCACTTTGTTTCTTTCAAAGAACTTATTTATTAATTTATTTGCTTTTGAATCTTTAAATTATTTCTACAGTTACCAACATCAGCTAGTTATAATCAGTTTAAACTACATCTATGCTATAAGATAATTATTATTCTTCTACATTTTCTCTTTAGACCCCAAACAATCATGTGTTTAATTAACCATCCTTAGGGCGCAACTGATTTGAAAACTAAAAATCATGGTTGAATAAATTAGAAACATATAACTATTTAATAGAAGTAAAGAGAAACTTTTAATGCTTTCAAGTATAACAAAATCATTTTTTTTTAAAGATTTTAGGGCCATATCTGCAACATTTGACATCACAAGCATTCTTATTTTATTCAAAATAGTATTTAAAACATCGAATGTATGTTGAATCTAAATCTTTACCAAGTCTGATATTTGTGAATTCTGTTTCAAACAAGTTTTAAAATATTGCTCCTATCGTTCTTTTTCTATTCCAGTCTTATCAATCATTGCTGGAATGGTTATTGAATTGGTCAGTATCACCTAGACAATCGGATAACTCGCTATCGGCCTTGCTTGGACGAGATAAATTTTTCCCGTTCAAACTTTTTTCCTAACTGAAGCTATTTGCTACTTCCCTATTGGTCTAATGAATCTGGACCCCACCTCCCGTAACTCTAACAAAGGTAGATGGCCAGTGTTAAATCTCTCATGATGTAAATTTCAAAACTTCCGACTTCATACTGATTTAGCATTTTCCTTTGAATTCCTTTAAAATCTTTCATAAAACGAAAACATCTCCGTTTTTCTTTGAAAGAACACAATTGTGTCCATGCTCAGAACAAAGCAAAGAACTGAGCGTCAAGAACTCTTTCTCCTGATGATAGTATTTTGATTTTTTTTCTTAATTGGATCCTTTATTTTGAAACCGATGAAAGCCCATTTTTTTAAAAAAAAAAAGGTACATTATATAATTTGCGATGAATTTAGAGTAAGCTTTTTATTTATAACTAGTTCATATCCAATACCTTAAAAAATGACAATGCTTTGATCAATTTAAAATTGCCCAATAGAAGAAATTGAGTTGCGATTGATTACGAAAGTAGAGCAAGTCCATTTTCTATACAAATATAGGAATTATTATATATTCCCATCATATATTTTTATAAATATTTGCATATTATAAGCGAAATATATATCTTTTAAACGAGGAATTTCCTGATTTCCACAACAATACAGTCAAAATATATGTATAAATCAAAATTAGCACTTCCAGAAAATAGCGGGAAATAGCTTCTTACTGTCTGAGACATTTACAAAATCTAACGACTAAAAGTAGTGTAAAATCGAAATTTACAAATGACATTCAGGCGGTTAGTTGTCCAGTCCTTGTATTGATTTTATTAACGTCGCGCTAGAAGCAACATGAGGGTTATTGGCGACGGACCTCGTAATTTTAAACCTCGGTCAAGTGATTAGGATGGCACCTCCCTCTCCAAACTTCCCACCACATCACGGGTGGACTTTGAGCCTCGTCAGATTTAACATATATCTGCTCCGTCTACACGGCGGGTCTTTAGTGGCATCAAGACTCGAAACCAGGGTTCGACGAAAACCGCAGGCTGCGAGTCAGCGACCTTGACCACTTGTCTACCGTGGCCACATTCATTTTTTGGAAAGTAGCATTGAAGAAACTTACCACAAATTTTTACTCTCCGGTCATTCATATTTTCCAAACGATGAAGTTTTCGGTTTTATAGAAATGCCTTTACGATTTTTTTTTTTTTTCATTTAGTATACATACCATCGGATTTTATGATGTTATAAAATAATGCAGAAAAAATAAATTTATTTCACATGAAATGAAGCGAGATAATTTCGTTTAAAAAAAATACACGAAACGCAGTTCAAAATCTTCAAAAAGAAGGGAAAAAAAGACTGTGAGATTAAAGGTATACTGTCTGAAAATATATTGGATGAGGTTTTGCAAAGAGTACCATTTAAAATACTATTTTATATAAACCATCGATAGAGGACACAAAATTTAAGACGTTAGATTTATCACCTTCATGTTGCGGAAGACCACTAAGATTTTAAAGAATCGACCTGGCGCCTTTGTTTGACATTGCTAGACCTATTACACTCGAAAAATATAGGGATACGGAGCAGCCATTACCTTATACATCTTCTGTGTATCATGAATATTTCAAAACACTGCCACATAAAAAGCATAAATATATAATAGCAATATCATATGTTAAGTTTAACAGTATATATAAATATAATTAACATTCAAAATAAAAAAATACTATTTCTTTTTTTATTTATTGTTATTATTAAACACAAATTTGGGTTAATACAAAATATATTATAAGTGATACTTAATTTTTCATTATTGAAATTAAATGATTTTTAGAATTGATTAATGATGAAAATGGTGCAAATTCATTCATAACCGGCAAATACATTATTTTACATTAATTCGCCAAAAAGAAATTTATATAATCAAATTTTACTTTGATAAATTAGTGAAATATTGCCAGACTTGACCTAATTAATTTGTATTTTTCAATCGACTAATGTGCTAACCTTTAATTTTCTCGGAACAACAAAAAAAATCGATTTGCACAATTTTTAAAATAATCTGTCCAATTGTAAATTTTTCCTCTAGTACCTATCCATCAAGTAATTGATGTAATCTCTATGCACTGCTATTTTCCGCAACTATCCCCTCGATGCCTGACAGACAGGGGGGAGGAAACGCCTGTTGTTGTTTTTTTATCACTCTCTTGGTTGGAGACTGGACGTCGAGAAATGTCCAGTATCTTGGAATGCTTTTAAAGAGAAAAACAGGAAAGACATAAAAATAGCTCAGATTTTAAAATGCCCAGCGATATCGTTATTGTTGCTAGTTGCTGCGGTCAGTTCTTAAAACAATACAGTTGAAGAACTTCTCGTGAATTTTGCTCAAACTTTTTCTTGTATGTCCAGTGATATGACTATAACTACAATGATATATAGTTCACACTGATTTGCTACTTAAGAGCTTAGCAGATTCCGCTTAGTTCGATATTTTGTTTTTAAAATCTAGTAGAAATATAATAAATAATCAACTTTATGTTCTGCACCAACAATTAGCTTATTTTATTTTTCAATACGAATAAATTTCAAATATCATTCTTTTTCTGGAACTACAGTTTATCGCTTTAAACAGATCTACATTACGACATAAAGCTGTCTTCAGATAATGTGAAAGAAAAGAACCCGAAATCGGAATACTTTTTCTGATAAATAAACGTTTCAGTACTAAAATAACACTCAGACTTCACCATTCTTTTAGAGAACAGATGGTCTTTTTTTT
>BMAW01126575.1:1130683-1159567 GCA_019974015.1 Nephila pilipes
CCTTCATGTAGTTAATTGTAGACTCATATAATTTACGGATTTAACACGAGATAAAATAATACAGAATTATGTTAATTATCTTTATCAATGCAAAATAATTGTAATTAATTAAATTAGCAACCTTTGAATAAATTTCAATTACATCTCGATGGTCAGAATTCCAATAATGTGGAAAGGTATCGAGAAAATATAAAAGTACCAGCATTTTTCATAATAATGATTGTATGAGATGTTATATCGATTTATCTCACAGTTTTCCAATTAAATATTAAATTTAAATAATTTATCGTGTAACTATGTAAAAAAAGAACTTTTATTAACGAAAAAAAAATGTTTTGAACGAGTATCTATTTTCAAAAACATTTTAATAAAGCAATACAAATGCAATTAGAAAAGCTATTAATGAAAATTGAATGATGATTAATAGCTAATTAAAGCTGACACTGAGTGGACGGAATTAAATCCTATACAATAATCCATCTTAGGAAAATATTTGGCATTTTTCGCTTGAAGATGGTTTTTTAAAGCAAGAAAATATTAAATAACTATGAGTAATCCTTTCATCCAAATACGAACATAACACAGAATTAAAATTCTGTGCAGTTCTGAGTGCTCTCACTTGTAAGATGCTTTTTAAGGATTTTCATAATCCTCAAAAGTATGCACACAAACTCAATTGTGCTTTGTTCCATTACAATTGGAATGCAACTTCACTTCCTGTATCAGAATAACCGTGTTTCTTCCGAGACTTATGATTCTAGATGATAGTTGTCATTTGTCCATCAGTATCTTTTGTTTATGACTATTTTTTTTCTACAGTATCTTTTTTTTTAAAAAAATTTTAGAGCCGTTCCATATATAAAAAAAAAAAAAAAAATGGTCATGCATTTATTCAAGGAAAGAAAAAAATAAAAGAAAAAGGAAAGAAAGGAAGAATAAGAAGAAAGAAACTAATAAATACATAATATTTTAGGGAAAAAAAACGATGTTACTTATTTGCTTTAATATCAAAATGTTCCAAAGGTTTTCGATTTGATATTCGTGTTTACACTAGTTCTAGTTTGAATGCAAAAATAATTTCTCAAACACAAACAATGAATAAACATTTACCCTCAGTACAAAATTCTAATACATAACTTTCTTAAAATATATCGTTTAGTAATACTAATTTTTTTATATAATTATTGTTAATTAGATATGGATGAAATCATTTGCTATTTAAGACATTACACAAATCCGTTTTTGTTTCCATACAACCACGAAAAGGAATCCCTGACTACTTTTCAAGGTAAAATTTTACATGCACGTGACTAGTTTAATCTAAAATTAGATTTCCAACTGATTCACAATAGTTTCAGTTTGAATTGTAGTCAGCTCACTGAAATATTAGCAACCAAAATAGACTGATGCATAAAGATTTATTTTTTCATTTTACGGCGGTAATAATAACATTTAGCATAAAATGTATTCAGTATAATAATTTATAATTTTCTTTAATTGTAACATCTGAAAAGAATATTATCGTCCACTTCAATATTTTATCGTTTGCTTTAATTCTAAAACTTACTTGAGTAATTTAGTAATCATTTAAAAAAAGTTAGCAGCGTTTGTGGCTAAATCTGTTTTTTACAAAATTTTGCATAGAACAATTTTCATTTTACCAATTGTTTTTGCAACCATAATGAGTTTAAAAAACTGTTGAAAATTGTAATTCGACAGTTCGAATTATAAGCTGTTTGTTGTATTATTTACGAATTCAGCATCTCTCTCTCTCTTATTAATTGTCAACTCCAATTCAAGTTGAGATATTGCTTTAGTTACTTTTAGTCAAATTTGTTATCTCGTTATTCCATAAAATCCTTGAAATAAGTATTGGTTTAGTGTAACTCCTACAACAACTGGAAATATAGCTCATCACAACAGTTGTGTTTTACCATTTGTAACAGTTTTTTTTTTATAGACCAATAATAATAATCAACTCGTACAAATTGAATTTCAATAAACCCGATTTAATATTACAGTGAACTTGAATCATTTTGCTAGAACCACATTAAACAACACTCTTTAATTAAGGTATTTTGGTAACATAAGTTTATTCTGAATACTGTATTGTAAGTATTCACATTCATGTCTAACTTAGATCTTATTTTTAATAGTCTGATTTCCATATTACATTTTATGTTACAAATATCAAAAAATAAAAAAAAGAATAATTGTTTGCGTCTAAAACCGTCCTGAAATGGAAAACCTTACTTATTACTAAACGACTTGTGAAACACAGAAATCATATTCAATTTTCTTTCTTTTTTTTTTTTAAGATTTCAAAAGTCGTGTATTTAAACCTAAATAAACAAATATTTTATTAGATTGCGTCTGAAAGTAATATTTGAATTAATACTCTAATTAAAACACTCACAGTAATTAAAACTAATTCAACACTCAACAAAATTGTCGTGTAATATTTCACCAATGTCGGTCTTCTCTATAAAGGGGACTAGCGGCAAGAAACCATTTGGGGACATAAATTTTTTGTAAAGTAAAAGAAAAATTACAAACATGAACGTATATTACTAATACATGTTTATTTAATGCATGATTTTGTTTTTTCTAATACATTAATTACTTAAGAAAAATTAACAGTTTTTTGCTATTTCTTTTTCGATACTTAACATAGCAAGTGTATTAGAGGGTTTTGCACACATGCTTGACTAAAAATTTCAATTTAGATGGGTATACTCGGGAGTTCCCCGAATAAAATAACAAAAACTAATCATACTCATCATCAAGAATTAGTTTGAAGATTGCCAAAATTCAAGATCTACTATAATAACATGTCCGATCAAATGAACTTTACGTCCTACTGATAACAATAGGAATATTGTCACGTTTTCATGTGCAAGAGTACATTATTTTAGCTCTTGATCATGTTAGAGCCTCCCTCGATTGCAGGACTCTGGTGCATAGCATCCGCCCCCCTCCCAGATGGCAGGGACTATATTTCATACAATATTTTTCAATTAGTAGATATTTATGAAAATATATTACATGATATAAGATTTCCAGTCCGTAAATATATTTTTAAAGACTGAACAAAGGGTTGAACTCTCGCAAAGGAAATATTAAGCTCCATAATTATAAAAAAATAAAATACATATACATTAGGATCCAAAATTTGGAGGAAGATAAAAATGACTTTTAGAATATTTTCTAATAATTAAATTTTGTAAATTTACTTTAGGATGGGCTGGCAGGGCCGGCCATCTGAAGGGAGGAGGTGGAAGCAATGCACCGGGGGGCCCAACATGATCAAGAACTAAATTAATATACTCTTGTTTATGAAAACTTTACAATATTCCGATTTTATCGTAAATATTTGTGACGTTGGGCCATTCACGATTTTCTCTTCAATAACCTTGGGGACCTTTATTGAGATTGATTGCATAAAATAACAATTTCTTCCCTACCAAAATGAAACGTGATTATTTTAATTAGATGCAGGTGGAAATAAAGTGAAATGATTCAGATATAACAATATATAAGCAAAGGGAAATTTGGAAGAGATATAGAGGGTAACGAATGTTACTATCTGGTGTAAGTGACATTTAGTGATTTGTGGTGATAATAAGGGATTGTCAGGTGATTTCAACTGAGAGGCCTCGGTAAGATAACTTGACTTTAATTATAATTAGAACTGTTAGCTAGGAATGGAAATCGAAGAGAGCACTTTAATTTCTCGTCATTGATAATAAATAGTTTCGCTTGATTAGTTTCGAGTTTTCTTAAATTATTTTAATGTCTCTTACAGTTTAA
Source organism: Nephila pilipes (assembly GCA_019974015.1). Classification (NCBI taxonomy): domain Eukaryota; kingdom Metazoa; phylum Arthropoda; class Arachnida; order Araneae; family Nephilidae; genus Nephila; species Nephila pilipes. Next base: position 1,134,494 of record BMAW01126575.1, read on the forward strand.
TATACCAAATTGAATTATAGCTATAAAGCCAACTAATATTGGACAAGCGTTACACCTTATTAGTGTATAGATCTCTGAATTTCGACAATCTTCAAACAAATTCTTGATTATTCGAATGTTTAGTTTTTGTTATTTGATTCGGGGAATTCCCGAGTATTCCGAGTTGAACTTTTTAATCAAACATGTGAGCAAAACGCTTAAATGCGCTTTTGCTATATTAAGCATCGAAAAAGAAATTGCAAAAATTTGTAATTTTTCTGAGGAAATTAATGTATTAGCAAAAGCAAAATCACGCATTAAGTAAACATGCATTAATAAATATATGTTCGTGTTTATAGTTTCTTTTTACATTACAAAAAATTTAGGGCCCCAAATGGTTTCTTGCATCCAGGCTTCTTTTATAGAGAAGGCTGACTTTGTAGGCGGAAGTTATTCGACATAGTAAGATTCCGCGACTTTCATTTATATGTTTTACCAATTATATAATTGAGCAATTCTGTGCAAGATAAATGACGAAATTTAAATTTAGTTTTAAATTGGAAAAAAAAATTAATTTTTGACACAGTTTCCTGCATAAATTATAAACAACTTCCTGAATATTCCAAAACTCATAACCATTCAATGTTTTTCTTTAATCATACAGATAAGTAAATGAAATTATTAAGCTAAAAACAAAACAAATAAAAATTATGAAAAGTAAATTACTCATGCGCAACAATTAAAAACTTGTTACAACATTCGAAATCATCATTTTTTCCCTCTCATTTTATTTCTCTGATCCTTTTATCATCTTACGGTAATTAAAGTGCGAAATACAAATTGAAAAATAAAATAAATGGTACTTTTTTGTAGGGCAAATGGAAACACCTGCCGTTCAACCTCGATTCTATCAGATAAGGAAACACTTTTATTCCTTTTCATATTTTCGCCAAAAGAGCGACACATATTTTGATCTAGCAAACCTCCTCCAAGCTCAGTTGGCGGGCTTACCTGTTGGCAAGAAGCCAATAGTTAGAGCATTGCTTATGCATGGCCGAGTAGATAGTAGAAACTCTTCCGGCCAATGGGAAGCGACTACGAGAGAAGAAAAAAGTCCTGCAGACCCACAACATAGTCTTTGACCTCGCTTTTGGAGGAGAAGTCTTTCTTGTGCTCGAGGCCACTCAACTCTGAATCTGAAGTCTGATGCTAGAGATGAAAATGAGACGGCCGCTATCACAAGCGCGCATTTACGAATCGGGTTTTTGCGCCTTTTTTTTTTTTTCTTTCTTTCTTTCTAAGCTTGCGTTTCCCGTTAATTCCTTCATATTCTGTAAAAAAGTGCGGAAAAAAATATGTAAACAATCGTAGTTATTCAATACGTTGTAACATTTGCTGTGAACTTTTGAAAAGAAAAAGATTCGAAAATAAAAAAGCCAGAAAAAAAAAGTTTCAAGCAGAATATAAAATCCGAAAAATAAGAGGAATTAAAATAAATAATCAACTTGAACTGCAAAGAGGAATACAAAATCAAATCTTAAGAAAAATAAAATATTTTTAGAATCAACAATATACAATAAATAATTTTTTTTTAAAAAAAAAAATAGTTGAAAAAGATTTCGGGAAAAGGAATCGAAAAGAATGAACCAAACTTGAAAATTTTATTTCCTCTGCAGTTGCTTCAGAAACAAGTTGTGTAAAATCAATTTTTTATTGAATTAATCTATCATATTATAAATTTAATATTTTGCCACTCTGTAGTGCAATATGTTTGCAAGAACTATCACATTCCACATTTACAAATGTACAAGTTTTTTAAATTTTTTTTTTGCTTAAAATTGACATGGGAAATTAAATTAAATATCAGTGATCACTTTTTCCGAAATTAGAGGGGCAAGTCATTCTCAAAGAAAACAATTCCAAATTTCGCGCCTCACTAGCATTATTTAGGAGAATAAGCTACGGGAAAAAAGTTTATTACATATGTTGTTGTTTTTTTCTTGCTCCTTCAACTCCTTTTTTACAACAATCTTTTGCTCTCTTTAAGTGTAGAAGCTGCGGTACCCTAGTGGTCATGGTCTCAAGTCCTGATATCTTTAAAGACCCACCGAGTAGCGGGACTGATGCTTACTTATTCTGGTTGAGGTCCCATGTCATCCCATTGGCGTGATGTGTAACTTTGGAGGGATAGTTCAGGTGTCGTCTAATAGTCCTCTATCGGTGTCGACAACTTTGGTCTCGTCTTCGTCACTTAACCAAGATTCAAAATTATGAGGTCCGTCACCAATAACCCTCGTGTTGCTTCTCAGTGCGACATTAATAAACAATAACATCGCACTCTCATAGTGTTACTTAAATTTATATGTGTATCTAATGCTTAATGTTTTCATAATAACTCTAATACATCATAGAAAATATGCAACGAAGTAACATACATTTTTTTTTTTTTCTTTTTGTGATCGATTTACCGATACCTATCGGATATCGTAATATATGCATATAAAATAAAAATTATATGCAATCAGTGCATGAATTTTGATTCACGTAGAATATTAAAAATGATTGATAAGATTGAGGTATTTAAAATTAAACGTTTCCCTCAAGAACATTGGTTTTATTTGAAGTTATAATCAAATATCTAACAAATCATGTTTTGTTTAAGCAATAAGCAGCCAGGAAATGAAAATAAAATTAAAAATGAAAAGATAATAAATTAATAAAAAAAAAATCTAAAATAATATATTAATTGACTAATAATAAAAAATCTAAATTGGATATAATTGCTTCTAGTCAAAGCAGCCTAGTGGTCAAAGTTGCGAACTCTTGCCTGACCCTGTTTCCGTGGTGTCGTGGATCGGAATCTGGATACACGCTAAATATGTCTCTCGATTTATTTAATTAATATAACTCATCCCACTGACGTGGTGTGTGTGATTGGAGGGAGGAGGTGTCAGCTCAGCTGTCGTCCTCGTCACTTGACCAACGTTCAGAATTATGACGTCCGTCGTCAATAGCGCTCGTGTTGCTTCCAATAACGGTGCAAATAAAAATCAATCAGAAATGCATCTGTGTCATTAGAAATTGAAACATTTTCAAATCGCATATTTGTTAGGAAATTATTATATTTTTAATAAGATTATTCATTTCTCAATTCATGTATTAAATTTTAATCGTGCATAATACTTTTTTATGTCAAATGCAATAAATTATGTATGATTATTCAATTGACCCCAAAGGTCTTACGACTATACATAATTTTCTATTCGCCTTTCTTCAAAATGTAAAATTCTAGTCAATTTTCCTAAGATTAAAATATGACTTATTTCTATAGAATCCTATGCAAGGCTTAATTAGCATTTGAAAAGCCTAAGAAACTCAATTACATTTCCTTTTAATTCGGAAAAACAAACTTTCCTTTGTTTTTTTGTAGTAAACAGGAAAATCACGGTCAAGAGTATTGACAAAGATGATTTTAATCAAAAGATGATGTCATTGAAAAAAAAAAAGGTGATTTACACCATACAAACAAAAAGGAACATCTCGTTCTTAATCAAGGTATTTTTGAAAAAATATTACTATTATAAATGTTTTTATGTTATGTAAGCAACTTAATTTTCCGAATAATTAATTTAATCTTAAATCGAGCGCAACAAATACGAAATCATTTTATTGGTTGAAGCTAACTGTAATTCAAAGGAAAATTTTATAAGCTCAAAACTTTTACTTGAAAGTCTATAACTATTACAAATAGGTTGATTGTGAATGAAGGCTCCCGTCTACCCGCCATTTTTATTTTGTGGACGTAATGTTAATCCTAAGGAGTTTCAACTTTCGTTCTCAGATCTTTACTATTTGATATATTTAGATGCAATCAAGTGCATCTGATGGAACAGAAAATAATGAAGGCTTCTGAAGAATTCCTTTTTTCCTCCGATTTTTAAAGATATTTTTATCTCTCTTTTAATGATTCGTTTGTGTTTTTTCCAGTCTTTAAAATCATTTTAAAATATTTTTTTAAATATCTAAGAAAAAATTTAATTCAGCAGAAGCATTAATTATTTTTTTGCTTTTTCAAATACATTTTATTACATTCAAATAGATCGAATAGTAAATATTTGAGAACAGAAGTCGAAATTCCATAGGATTAAAATAAAGCAGACAAAATCAAAATGGCCGGAGATCTTTTGGCGTCGGATGCGTAATTTTGACCATGATAAAGTGACAAGGATGACATCTGAGATGGCATCCACTCTTTTAACTTCCACAACATACCAACTAAGGAGCAATGAGCCTCGGTAGATTTAATGTTACTCTACGTAACTGTCATGGAACCAGTAAGGTGTTTTGTACTATTTCAGAAAATTTTAGATTAAATCTTTATAAGAAATATGAATACTCGTAAATAAACACTCGTAAGATTATATTTTGGCAAAAGAAAAATATACTATTCCAATTCAATTTATTAAAGCAAAAATTAAAAACAGAAAAACTGCTTTTTCGACTGATAATCTATTTCAGAATGTCTTAATAATTATCTAATTAAAATGTCGGTTTTATCTAATACGTATGGAAATGAGACAGAAAGAAAAAAAAATCACAAATGCAATTTGATCTTGTAAGAGCGTTCTGAAATCCAAGATTACGTTTTTTTTTTTCTTTTTCTTTTTTTCTCATATGATTGCTTGGAACTGCAGAAGAAAGAGCGCACTGAAAAACGAATTCTCTTCGATGCGGAAAGTAAACATGAAACACTTATTTCATTTATGAACTCTTCTTCTCCCCTCCCCCCCCTCCTAGAGAACTTGTGTGTAGTGTCTTTGCTGATGAATCGGATGAGATGGCCTTGTTTAAAAACAAGTTAGCGATCTTACATAATGATTGGTATTGGGTAACCTCATCGTAGCAAAATTGCTATTCTATTTTGCAATCCAGTCTTACAGATGAGAAGTAAGAGTCGGCAAACTTCTTTTTTTTTTTTTTTTAAAGTCCAGATTGTAAAATCTTGAGATTTCGAGGACGTTACATACGAACACATTAAAACTGACTCGAAGATATTCACAAAGACAATTTTCCACAACGAGAGGGAAAAAATCGGGTTCAATTTTTTTTTTTTATACGGAAGTGATGCGGCTAAGGTAGCCTCGTGGTCGTGGATTCGCGACTGGCGTTCTTTCCGTCGAGTCTGAGTTCGAGCCCTGATAAGCCATTAAAGACCACCAGTAAATCTGGTCGGAGTCCCAATTCCTTTTTTTGGCATGATGCGAAAGTTTGGAGAGAGATGTACCAACTGAGATGTCGTCTTCGTCTCTTGACTGAGGTTCAAATTCACGAGGTCCGTCGCCAGTAATTCTCGTGTAGTTTCTCAGTGCGACATGAATTGGCAATCACAATTATATTATATTTATAAACGAAGGGGTATGGTAAAAATTAAAATTACTACTTAAGAATAACCGACATATCTGAATAAAATTTATTCTGTGCATGTATACAATGTAAATTATAGATATTAATGTTGATTCGGTTTTTTTTTCCAGGATGCCGCAGATTTAAGTACCCTGTAGCTCCGTAAAACTTAATCGTAGCATTTTAATTATTAATAAAAATTATAATAAATGGAAACTTAATTTTATTTATGATTATTAAGACTTGTCAACACAGTCACCCTCCAGAGTTATACATTTCTCCCACCGTTTCTTGGCCTTTCGAAGGTCGTCATTGCAAAAATCAGCAGATTGAACTCTGTTTTCTCCACACTGAGAGTCGTTTCAATTTACGGTTTTCTGAAACCAAATTAATCAAAATGAACAGCTGTTATATAGATTAACATTACGTGGATAAGGATCAAATAATATGCAGAATAAATTTTATCCAGATATCTCGGTTATTACTTAGTTGTAATTAAAAATTTACGATACTCCTACATACGCATGCAGAACCTTAAAAAAAAAAAGAATTAAACTTTTCCATTTATCAACAAACGTGTTATAAGACTGGTTAAATTTTGTAGAATGATGTAATAATAATAATGCAAATGAATAAAATTGTTTTTCTGTTATTATTATTACATCATTCTTTTGGTGTTCTAAATTAGTACTTCCTATCAATTACGTTGTTTACAAATGGTTATAATGCCTAATAACGATTTTCATTTGCGAGGGTGAGAGATATTTTACGAACAGTAACCTCTCTTTAATCTGGTATTCGATGGTTCAACACATTCTATAATCCCGCACGAATCGAACCGTTCACCTTCGAATTTTTTCGTGTGAATTGGAGAGTTTGTTGAGCTTCATCGTCATAACATGACGCAACGCTGCTCGCATTTTCGCCCACTGTTTATCGTTAATGTCGGCTTTCATTTCAGAGCAGTGTTCCTTGTTTTCCCGTGGAGTTTATATCTCGTTTGCACAATATTACAACTGTATACAAACAGTTGTAATATTGTGCAAAATGTACTGCACAATAAAAGGTTTTCGAAGCCCAGAAGGTATTCTTCGATTCCTAACAAAATAAAAACGGGCAAATAGGAGACAAGGATTACTCGTATCAACTTTTTTTTAACAATCGATGTGTGCACTGTATTAATTTTTCTTTTGTGCTGTTTTTTTTTTTTTTTTATCAGTGTAAGAATATTTAATTAAATTAGAATTCATTGTTCGATTTTAATTTTGTAGTTGCCAGAATGATGAAATATTTCGTCGGTTATATTTATATCATTCTATACAGGTTCATATTTTACTCATGTTTTTACCCTTTAAATTTTTGTCGTTGGTATAACCGTTAAAACTATATTGATGCTCACTAATCCAGCGCGATCGTCGTTCCACACGTACCGGAATGACGAGAGTTTATAATACTTAATATTCGAAACTGGTATTTCACATTGGTTAGTGCTTCAAAATACAAATATAAATCCCGAGCGTATAATATATTGCTTGATCTTCCGAATTATCTCCAGAAAAAATATTTATAGAATTGGATTAGATTCGTGCCCATACATATCATATTAAACATATTATTTTGCAGATCAGTCATTTTCAATTGAATATTCGATGGACATACCTGGGCCGCGGTAGCTTAGTGGTCAAGGTCATGGACTAGCGGCAGTCGCGACAGGTCGGTCGCTCAGTCGCGGGTTCGATCCTTGGCCACCAAACACCCGCCGTGTAGCCGGGGCTGATGCACGTTAAATATGTTCGGGGCCCAAAGTCCTCCCGTTGGCGTGGTGTGGATGTTAGGAGAGGGGGGTGCCAGCTCAGGTGTCGTCCTCGTCACTTGAACGTGGTTCAAAATTACGAGGTCCGTCGCCAATAGCCCTCGTGTTGCTTCTAGTGCGACGTTAATAAAAACTAAACTAAACTCGACGGACATACCTTAGTTGTATTGCAAAATGGATTTTGAAAAGTGAGAATATCTTTTGCTCTTACATCAAGATCAGTAAAACGATGTTGAAACTAATATTTTCGTGTAAAAACAAATTTAACCCATTGACCGCAGTTTCCCAGTTTTAGACGTTGAATTTTGAATTTACAATGCCGTGAAAGGAATCAGCTATCGTTTCAAAAAGCTCAGTGTAGAATGTTTTTTTAATTTTTTTTAAAAAAATTCTTACGAAATTTTCAAAAGTTTTGAATATTTTAAAAGCCTAAATATCAATAAAACAAAATCTAAAGCAATATTTTTCGTATTATTTTTTAATTGTATCACATTTGGTTAGGTTATTAATTTTAATGAATTTAAGTATATGTATATGTGTACCTAAGATATAGAATTAATTCTTAAAATGGCAACTTTATAAAAAATTTCCATAGCTGTGTTATAGATATATATATAGTGTTTTTCATATATTAAAAGGTCCAATAGTATTGAAATTTATCAAATTTCATGAAATCATAAAACTTATATGGAACTATATCGTCACTTGAATTAACTTTATAAATCTGATATTTTATAAATAAACCATGGAATAAATTGTTATGATTGAGGATTTCTCTAATTTTTCTCAAAGCCACTTGCGTTTATCTTTCAAATGGATGAAGTCTGGAAATGCAGAACAGCTTATTTTCTTATACAAATTTCTTTCTCTCATCCTAATTAAGGCTCCCGTCTACCCACCATTTTGATTTCAACAGCTTAATGTTAATCCTATGGAATTTCGACTTGAATTCTCCTATCTATACTATTTGATATATTTGAATGCAATAAAGTGCATTCGAAAGAGCAAAAAATAATGAATGCTTCTGTGGAATTACATTTTTCTTCCGATTTTTAAAATTTTTTTGAAAACGTTCTTTAAAGACCGGAAAACTGAAAAACGAATAATTAAAATAAGAATAGAAATATTTTTAAAAATCTAAGGAAAGTAATTCCACAGAAGCATTCATTATTTTTTGCTCTTTCAGATGCACTTTATTACATTCAAATAGATTCAATAATAAAGATGTGAGAATTAAAGTCAAAATTCCATAGGATTAACATTATGTCCACGAAATCAAAATGGCGGGTATACGGGAGCCTTAAGATTTATACGAATAAGAAATTTACAATGTTTCCGAGGTCTCTGAAAAAAAAAGGCATTGCCAGTTTTTATAGTTCAGTTCTGTCCCGTATACAAATCTGAATACAATATATGATTTTTAGAAAATCCTTTGTATATAATTTAATGCGTATAGTTAAACACACAATCATTTTCACAACACTTCAATGCAATATTTTTATGTTTCAACCAAAGTTTAGGTATTTCAAATTAAAAGAAAGCACGTACATAAAATTCACTAAAAATTGGAGTTATTTTCAATTCTGTATCTCGAACAAGTCTAAATAGTAGCAGAAATATTGACAGTTGTTTTTCATTGTTACTAACAAATATCGAAAGAAGAAGAACTTAGTTTTTAAATAGAGTTTACGTAAAAAAATATTAATAAAAAGTGGATTTATTCACAATGGCTTCTGAAATTATTATACAATATATTCAGAAGCTATAAAAAAAAGTGGTCTGGCCTAGAAATAAGGAAGCAATGAGTAAATATATTAATAACTGAGGAGAATATTATTTATTCCATTAAAATTTACAAAAATAGGTAAATATCAAAAAATTGACCGAACCGCCTTGGTTTCTGGGCGACTTATCATTATTATGAGCTTTCTAAGATCATTTACAAATTTTAAACAGAAAAAAAAAAATTATTTAGAGTCAGAGTGAAGATCCTGGATCTAGAGTCTTCGTGCTCTGGTAACTGCATTAAAATTGGCTTTTTAAAAATTTAATTTTTTATACAATTTTCATACATAGTAGGAAATAAAACATGTCTAAATAAAAGGTAAGAGACAAAAAAAAGTTTGAAATTTGTGACTATATATATTTCGTAAAAACAATAACAAAAGTATTTAAATAGAATTCGTAAGCACACAGAACAATGAAAATTCGGTCAAGTGAAACTTATTTTGTTTTCTTTTGTCATCTCAGGTCTTGTTTGCTGACCGTTATGTCATCGACTAGAGAGAATGATTGGTTTTCTAACTCGACAAACAACATTGCCAGACTTTGATGCATTGGACAAACAAACACATAAAATCATTTAGGAAGTTTAACATTTCCAGTCATTTGCAAAACACAAATTACTTTATTAAAGTCGATGACACGATCATTCGTTGAACTTTTGTTGAATATTCAAGGCGTAAACATTCGGCAACAAATTAATTAAAAAAAATTTGAAATGTTGGATATATTTATGATCGTTTTTTTCTATTTTATTGCAAGAAAACATTAGTAATGTAAGTATGTAAGTGAAATAATAATCAAATAATTATTTTAAAGTAAACTTTCAACTCTAATTTTTTGAATTGTTATTCCCTGATTATGTTTAAATTCAGTTCAATGAAAATTGAATATATTTATAACATATTTTTATTTTTTAGATTTTATTAACGTCGCTCTAGAAGCAACACGAAGGCTATTGGCGACGGACCTCGTAATTTTGTACCTCAGTCCAGAGACGAGGATGGCACCTGAGTTGGCACCCCCTCTCCTAACTTCTATATCACGCTAATGGAATGTCCTTGGGCCTCGACGGATTTAACGTGCATCAGCCATGGTTACACGGCGGGGCTTTAGTGGCATCAAGGTTCGAACCGACGACTCAATGAAAACGGCCAGCCGCGACTAACCACTAGGCTACCACGGCCACATTTTTATTTTATATTGGAAGAAATATTAAGAATATAAGTATGCAAGAGAAAGACTAATCAAATAAATATTTTTAAATAAACTTTCAGCTATAATTTTTTTTTTTAAGTTGTTATTCCCAGAACCCGTTGAACCTGTTCAGTTTTTAAGCAGTGACTTTTTAAGACTTTTTAAATCAATTCAACTGGTATCCTGAAAGAATAGCAAACAATTCAGGATTGTTTCAGATCATTAGCGAAAACAAGGTCAAGCTATGATACCACTACAAGATCTAACTCTCAGAGAAGTCTTCCTTATAAAAAATTAATGTTTATGCATTTGCATCAATCACAAAAAGTAAACAATAGTTCAGCTTATTTATTTATACTAAACATGACTCGAGATTAAAAATGTTAAGCACTTCACTTAAAAACCAAAATTCGATACTGAACTTCGATAAAAGCAACTCATTATTGAAATTTACATTTAACGAAATCGGTTCGTCTTAGTACATGGATTGCGTACATATTTTGATGGAAATTTATATATAAATGCTAATGAGAGAGAGATAGGGACTCAAATGTGTGGGCTGATTCGTCATCATCATGACTCATAATTTAATGACGAATCCTCGTTTCGTTTATATTTACTTTATCGATTATTAGATAACTGATGAGGGCTTCATCAATCGATATTATCATCTGTCGAATTAATCTTGTTTTAAGAAGTCGTCTGAACAAGGTTTTTTTTTTTTTTTTTTAATTAACTGATTATAATAAAAACGACGTTTTAAGATATCGGAAATAAGAAATTTTAACAAATATGAGAAACTAATTAGTCCTTGATATCTTTTATAATTATCTCGATTTTTAAGGTTACTTAAACGCTACATTTTCAGAAACATTTCGCACTTTAATTTTATTGTTAAAAATAGAAGGTGCGGCTCGGGATTCAATAATCCTATCGAATCCCGAAAACGCGAGGAAATTGAATTTTAAAACTGTAAACAAACGTTCCACGCCAGAGAGAGAAATATTCGTTCCACGTAAAGTGCGTTCGAAATCCAAGTCTTCCAGTTGGATGGTGTGGAAGTTTGGAGAGGCAGGTGCTAGCTTAGGTGTCTTCCTCGTCACTTCTGAGGTGTAATGTTACCAAACAATATATCAATTCAAAGAAATACAGTTAAAAAATGCTAAAAAGATGTTTACTTAAACATCCTCCCCCCTACCATCCTTCAAACAATAAAAGAGGGGGGAAACATAAAAAATTAGAAAAAAAATGTTAAAAAACAAAAATTACGTGAAGGCAGTATTGGTAGGTCTTATGTACAACCAAACAATTAGGAGCTTGGAGAATTCAAACGATTTGTTACATTTAAATTTCTTTAATTTTAAGCTTGGGAGTGCGTCATCCCCCCCCCCGTAGAGAGAGGGGTAAAAATACCCAAACACACAAAGCATAACTCGAATATAAATAATTATTTGAGATATAATTATGAGAGACATTGAAACTACAAAAAAGGACTAATAAAATGTTCTATATAATATTTTTTTTAAAAATATTAAAAATACTGTAAAATATTCTAAAATAGCTTTAAATTTAAAAGAAAAATGAATAAATTTTTCATAATTATATAATAAATTGACAAATCTTTTCAATACCACAATATATTAAAATATTGATGCCAAAAATTTTTTTTAAAAAAAATTGCAAGCAAGAAGAGAACTCAATAACAGGTGACGGGAACAAGAAATATGCTTCCTAAAACTTAAAATAATCGAAACATATCTTAAAAATAAATAAATAAAAGTGTTTTCAAAAATAAAAAATTGACTTTAAAATAAAAAGAATTATTAGAAAATGATTTAATAAATAGGAATTTCTCTCATCTGGGTATCAAGATTGATACATAAATAAGTAAAGTCAGCGATCCCTAAGTTAGAATGCGATGAAAATCCGAGTCATTGGTTATAATAAATTCAAAACAGCATTTTTTACAAATATACGTTTCATAATTATCTATACATACGAGGGAACTCCCAAAAGTTCTTAGAATAATGCTGTCCTGGCGGAGTTTGCAAAATGCGCACAAGTCCCACTAGGGGCGTGACACGCAACTTTTTGCGAATTTAATACTACCTATAACGTCGCCAAGGATGGTGTTGTCTTCCCGTAATAAACTTTTCCACTAAAGCCGTTTTGCTCTCTCCTCGTATTGTTAAGGAGGTAGATGTAAGTAAACAAAGCGCGACTGTGAAATTTCGCTTACTGTTGGGGTGAAACGCTTCAGAAACTGTTTGGATGTTGAAAACAGCTTACAAAAATGACGATTCGGGTAAAGATCTGATGAGCGAGGGGTGTTTTCGTTTAAAAAATGTCCGTGAATTGCTAAAATAGACCGAAAAATCGAGAATATTCGTGAACTTTAGCTTGCAGATCGACGATGGGCCACTGAATATTATACCATGCGCGAATTTTAATTGAAGATTTGGGAATGAGAATGGTAGCTGTGTGTGCCGAATTAATGCCTCGAGTTCTGACTGACTATTGGAATGAGCCATCTCAGTTTGCAAGTTTTTGGTTAAAAACAGAATGACTCTTTTTCCCCACGCACTTTACTCACCTGACCTAGCTCCCTAGGATTTTTTTCATTACTGCACTTGAAGAAGGGAATGTAAGGACACCAATTTGAGGACATAAAAAGCGGCCAAGAAAAATAAAAAGATGGAGGAACAGTGAGCCATCGCTGCAAATGAGCATCAAAAATGTTTCTAACAATGATATCACTGGTTAGACAAATGCATGAAATATAATGGAAGGTGAGAAGTTTGTATTGTAAAAATTTGTTTTTTAGGGGGGGGGGCGTGTAGAATATTGAGAGGAAATCTAAAATGTGGAGGATATTTATTGTTCATTAACTAATAGAATCAATATCTTTTTAGGGAGACAGATTCTGTTCATGCGACTTCTAGCAGTTTCAAAAAAAAAAAAAAAAAAAAAAAAAAATTATAAAAAAAAAAAAATAATTATATATAAAAAACAGAAAAAACCATTGTAAAAACATGGTACATTTTTTCCAAGTGGCTAAGACAGTGCACAATTTAAAACGATATTTCAGACGTGTACATCATATTTTCTTTCTCTTGTACAATTACTGTTAATTTTTCGTCAAATTACTTTTAGTTAATGAATTAACTTTTTGTAATATGTTGTACCATTTTGAAGAAGAATTGAATGTAGTGAAATAAAATTCCTAAAAAAAGATGTTGATTAAAGATTTTACAAAGTATTTAAACATTTCAACTGTGTTTAAATATTAGAGACAGGATATTTTGAAACAACCGTCTCGTCTAGAATCTGTTCAACTGTTCAGGGACGGTCGAATTCTGCTGAAGAACTCATCGGGATCGCATTTCGATCGGCGTTTTATTTCATCTAGTTAAAATAAGGAATGAATTATTTCAAAATTCTTGAATCGTCGAGAAAATGGTGGAAATTTATGTAACCTGGGCAGTCAGATGAAAAGAGCACTAATTTATGGATTCTCTAATATCAAAATTGGAATATTTATATGGAGAGGATCATCGGAAAATACTATTATTGTCAATGTCGGCATGTCGGAACTTAGACACAAAGAATCTGACTTATATAAGATAAAATGCAAAGATGGAAAAGTAGCAATGCGTCTAATAGAGTCTTGGCTCCAATTATAAATAATCTCCAACGCAAAATCTTTTAATAAGACATGATCAAGTATTCCTGTCAATTACCTTTCCTCTTTGTATTTTATATTTTATTAAAATAATTTATAAAACAATTACACTTCTTTTTTTACAATAGGTTCCTTTAATCTTTCAAAAGTATAAAAGCACTTAATACTGTTTCTTCTCAAGGAGAAAAAGGGAGTGCCAATATCTGTAACAATTCTAATTTTCAACAAGCACCCAGAGTACCATTTCTCAAAAGATTATTTCCGAATACTTTTTATCTCCTTTTGTAACGAAAAAATTGCCTTTTATTCATTAATTTTTAAGCATAATATGAATAGAGAATACGAAATAGACAAAAATTGCTTTGAGTATTGGTGACTGGAATAATTAATTAAGCCCTTTAATTGAAATAAGAGTAATTCTTTGTTGAATTGGGAGTGGTTTAGGTTCAACTGCACCTCAAAATCTTTCAGATGTAATAGAACATATAGCATTTTAAAATATAAGAATGGCATTATTTTAAAAAGCCATCCAAAGTATCCACCTAAAATTATCCCGTAACTTTATTAATTTACTATAGTAGAAAATGCGTTTTCTTTTTTAATGCTTATCAAAGCTTCACATTCATTATAATGAACGTTTGCTAATTTTTAAACGTCTCACAAAAATGTTCCATTTTTTTATTAAATGTTTTTTTGTTTTGTTTTATTTCTTTTGTAAATTATGATGTAATTGATATCGGAATTATAATAGCTTAATGATTTATCGAATCAAAGATTAGTTTTGATATTGTTCTCAGTTGCAGTGCATACATTTATTTTATTTTTCTTACGTACCATATTTAGCGGAAGATTAATGGTTGCTTATTGTGCGGGAATTGAATTTCACTCTCCCCATTTGAAAAAAATCAAAAGCATGGCTAATTATTTTTGTAAATTCCCAGAGACTTAATATTTTCAACAGAAAATAGAACAGTTCTTTTTTAATATTGTTTTATACATACCTAATTTCTATTCTATTTACTTTTAGATTGTACTCGATTGGATAACATTTAAGAACATGAAATGTAACCTGGGATATCAGACGTTCCACAAAGCTCTGGGCAGCCATACACTAAAATTATTTGTTCTCGTCCAGCTTAAATATTTAAATGTCCCAGTGGTAAAGCACATTAACAGATTTTGATTGTAAAATAATAAAACAATGCTATAAAAATTATGAATACGGTTATGAAATGTTATTTCTTTAAATCGCAATACATTCAAAAATGCGGCACCAATCAAGCCGTTCCCTTTCAGATTTTTTTGCGTAGGTTTGGGAGTTTGTTGACATAGGCCGCACGGTCGCAACACAGCACTGTTCGCATTTTCACCCATTGCTTAACGTAAATGTCAGCTTTCAATTCAATACAGTCTTTCTTGTTTTCTAATGGGTTACATATCACGTTTGCGCAATATTACGACTGTGTATACAAACAGTGTACTGTACAATAAAATGTTCTTGAAGCACAGCAGGTGCTAATAAAAGAAAAAGTAGGTTCAAGTGTTAACTAATAAACGTAAGCATGTGACCAGAATAGCTCATCGCAATTTGTTTTGAGGCTCCCGTCTACCCGCCATTTTGATTTTGTGGACGTAATGTTAATCCTATGGAATTTCGACTTAGATTCTCACATCTTTACTATTTGATTTATTTGAATGTAATAAAGTGCATCTGAAAGAGAAAAAAATAACGATGGCTTCTGTGGAATTACTTTTTCTCTCCAATTCTTAAAAATAATTTTTAAATATCGAAAAAATCGCAAACGAATAATTAAAATTGGGGTAAAAATATTTTTAAAAATCGGAGGAAAAAAGTAATTCCACAGAAGCCATCATTAATTTTTGCTCTCTCAGATGCACTTTATTGCATTCAAATGGATCAAATAGCAAAGATGTGAGAATCAAAGTCGAAATTCCGTAGGATTAACGTTACGTTCATGAAATCAAAATGGCGGGTAGATGGAAGCCTTAACTATCAACGTACTGCATTAATTTTTTTTTTTATCGATTTAGAAATATCCAATTCAATTGATGTTCAATGTTTGAATTCATTTTTTTAATTGCCAAAACGACGAAGTACTTTGCTTATTATTCATTCATACCTTTTACACTGGCTCAGTATGTACGTCACCGTGTTAAATACGAATTTAACGGCTTAAACTTTTAGCTCGAGGGGTTAATCTTTCGTATCCCTATTAAAACTAAGCTGTCGCTAAATATACGGAAAAATCACTAATCCAGCTCAGCCATGGTTCCGAACGTCCATGATTAAAGAGAACTTAGTGCATATATGAATTACGTATGGTTGTGGTAATGGGATGCTAATTGGTTCAATGAAGAAAGTTGATTTCTAGTCTAATGATGAATACTTGTTGTAAAGATAAACCGCGGTAGGACATGGTAGTGGACTTGCGACCGGCGGTTTTCGTCGAGGCTCAAAGTCCTCCCGTTGGCATGGTGTGGAAATTAGGAGACGGAGGCTACTCAGATGTCACTTGACCGAGGTGCAAAATTACGAGGTCAGGCACCAATAGTCCTCGAGGTGCTTCTAGTGCGACGGATATGAGACCTACCAACCATGTAGCTAAAATAAATTAGGTAAACTCTTTAAAAATTCAAAGGATCTGAATTCTGTATAAACTTTTGGGAATTCCAAGTTTTTTTTAATTGAAAGTTTAATCATACTTAAGGCTCCCGTCTACCGACCATTTTGATTTCGCTAGCTTAACATTAATCCTATGGAATTTCGACTATTGTTCTCAAATCTTTGCTTCTTGATCTATTTGAATGCAATACAGTGCATCCAAAAGAGCAAAAAATAATAAAAGCTTTTGCAGGATTACTTTTCCCCACCGATTTTCAAAAATATTTTTTAAATACTGGAAAAAAGACACAAACGAATAATTAAAATATGGGTAAAAGTATTCCTTAATCGAAATTCCTTAGGATTTACATTACGTCACGGAATCAAAATGGCGGGTGAACGGGAGCCTTAAAAACAAGTGATAAATGCTGAATAAGTTTTAGAGTAAACGGCATGGATAAAAATTTAGCTTAATTATCTATATTGTGTTTTTATAACGAAAAAATTTTAATGGCCAAAATGAACTATAAAAATCAAATATGACACGTAAAAATTGTTAATAACGGAAAACTTTTCACAAAAAAAATTGCCACATATTTTTTCTTCTTTTTCGTTCCACGAGACTTAATTTGAAATCTGTCAACTCCGGATGTAACACTTTTAAAGAATCATCCGTAGTTTATCATTATTCCCACTGAATTCCGTATTTGTACCAAGCAGTTGTCTTTACATTTCCATTACAAGATATGTTATTAACACATTGATGACTGCGCAGTTAAAAGTATTATTCATTTAGATGAAAAAAGTTGTACAAATAATGTGACATCTCTTGTAGAAGTTTAGATAACGAATCCCGCAGAATCCTAATAGAAGAAAATTGTTTAAATTAAATTTCGCCAGCTGTGAAATACTTGTTGATATTATCAATTGGTTTGCTAAATTCTCAAGGGATGAAAGATTTTATATTGGAATATTTTATATTTAATCAAACATCTTGTTTATCCGCCATAAAAGTTTTGTATATGAGAAACTTTCGACCTATACCCGAAGTCATACATATTTTATCTGAAACTAGTTCTTTATGCATTCATTGCGCGTCTCTTTCAATTCAAAAATTTAAATTAGATTATTTTTCGGTTTCACACAGATTTGCTTACATAAGCAACATTAAAAAACTGCTTCAGATGCAAGTTTTGACATAAACATACGCTTCAATGAGTCAGCAATAACTAATTTATTATAAAAGTTGGCGTTTCAACACACGCAGAAAATTTTATCAGTTTATTCTCTCCATAATCAGGAAAGATAATACACTTCTTTGATCGAAATTTTCAGGAATATGTAAATATTCGTTCTGATTCTCTGTGGAGTTCATAACTTCTATTCAAAATTTTAAAAAAATTAATCAAGCTTTTATTTAATGATGAATTAAAAGGTATAAACATGATTTTTTAAACTGTAAAATATTATATAATTAATAAAAGATTGAGGGGGGGGCTTAGCTAAGATGCATGGGTAATTACCGATAAATTAATTACCATTGCGACTTACCTTACACGAGATCAAAACGACTCAAGCTTTCATAAATTATATATTATTTTACTTTAAAAAATTATTATTTTAATACCTTTTTTAATCCATCACAAGATAAAAGTTTGATTAAATTTTTTTAATTATATGTAATTGTTTTTAGTCTGGAAATTTAAAACCAAAAAGAAAATCGCATGAGTGCAAAATTTCATTTGAATTGGATATTAAGTTTTATTAATTGTTCGGGCATACTTTAGAATTGTATTGTCATCGATAAATTAAGAGTATGATAAAACTTATTTTAAATAATTAGCATCGATAATTATATCACTGATGTTGTGGCCGAGATAGCCTAGTGGTCATGCTCGCTGCCTGCGGTTTCCGTCGAGTCGCGGGATCGAGCCTAGATGACACTCAAGACCCGCCGTATAGCTGAAGCAGATACGTGTTAAATCTGTCGAGGCTCAAAGTTCTCCCTATGACGCGTGTGGAAGTTATTAGAGGAATATACCAGCTCAGGTGTCGTCCTTGTCACTTGACCGGGGTTCAAAATTACGAGGTACGTCGCCAGTAGCCCTCGTGTTGTGTTTTTAGTACGACGTTAATAAAACTAACCAAGTAATCAATCATCACTGACGTCAAATATATGTTAAAATGTTACTAATGGAAATTATATGGAATTTTCTATTTTTTGTTCAATGTCTTTACGATTGTCTCGAATACATTATTTCAAAACAAATACGTTAGTTTAGAATGAAAATCTGGGGTCTTCAGGGTTTTAAATTAAGGTGTGATTTGAATTCACATATCGCTAGAGTAGAGGGCTCACAAACTTTTCCTCAACGTGTCTCCCCAACGAACGTGGTATCAAGTGGTCCTCGATCTCCAGCGCGTGCACGACGTTGCTCAGTCGAGTCTTAGGTTCAAATCCCGATTTCATTGAAGACCCAACGTGTTATTAGACTGATGTACATTAAATCCATACAGACTCAAAGTCCTCATATTTGCGTGGTATTTGTGGAAGTTTGAAGAGTAGGATGTCAGCTCGGGTATTGTCTTCGCCACTTGATCGAGGTTCCAATTTACGAAATTCAACGCCAATAGTCTATGTGTTGCTTCTTAGTGCGATGTTAATAAGCAATTAGTTAAACAATGTATCCCTTAGTCACCATATTTTTCCAGACGTATCTCTCGATTATGATTAAATATTCTGATGTAAAATATGTTTCTAAAACGGGATTTTCAGATTCTTCATTTTGATCATTTTCGTTTTATTCTGAAATCCTTCGTACGGTTAAAACACTTGGAATTCGACAAGATCATTAATTTGAATGGAATAGCTATCGACTGATCTATTTTTTAAAACTAAGATGACCTTAAATTAAGGTCATAGTATCGGTTATTTGACTAAATATTTACTGACTTTTAAAATTCGCTTCTGTGATACCGACAGAGCGCATGAATATGTCTTGCTGATTCTGCTATATCAAAGGAAAGAGTTCATTTTTGAGGAGGGTTGAAAATTACGAGTGTAGTTCTTAATTATCAAATTATTCCCTTCATATTATGATACTTATTTCTACGGGGAAAAAACTTGTATTATCAGTATCGTAATTATAAATATATTGCTGTTATTTTACTGTAAATTTTTCCGATATTAATTACCATGGAGTATATAGTTGGATGATAGCTATTTTTGTTATTAGAAAGTCAGATACTATTTCATGTTTAATTTCCATGAATTTGCAGCGGATATATTCGCCTTTTTAACAATTTCCGTATTTATCAATCGCTAGATCTAAGCAATTGCGTGTTTTTCATTCGAATAAAATTGTTTTAAGAAGAAATTTCGAATTAAAAAAGTTTACTAGTTAGATGGTACTCACTCTCCCGAATTTATTCAAAATTCAATGGAATCGTGGCACTCTTTCAAAGTATTTCTATTTTTTTTTTCTCAGGACTGTGCATACCCACTAAAAATCGTTCATCTGATATATGAGTAATTTCTGAGGGTACATATACTACAGTTAAATTTACTGGATATAGTTGAGAGCACTAGGAGTGCCTAGAGAGGTACTCGCATCATAGTTGAGTTTACTGGGGTACAGGGATTTCTAAGGATACGCGAACCAAAATTTGAGATCTGGACCCGAATTAAGTTGTATGGTTGCTGTTTGAACCGGTTCGCAGAATTTTTTCTTTCGGGTATTTTTTTTTTTTTTTTTTTTTCAAATATCGTTTTTAGGAGCAATTTTGAATTAAAAAGGATTCTTTCTAATTTATTTTTCGAATATCAATCGAATCGTGGCACACTTTCAAAGTTATTTTATTCCTTTTCGTCAGCGTACCCGCTAGAAATCGTTTACATACCTCTGAAAAGTAAATGATTTCTTAGGGGTACGCATGCTACAATTATGGTTACTGGAGTACAGTTACGAGTATTAGAAATATCTAGGGGTACACGGACCATAGTTGAGAATATTTGGGTACAGTTGAAAATACTAGGAGTATCTAAGATACCGTGTACCACAGTTGAAGATACAAGGGTACTTTGGCTACTGGCTGGTGTAAGTTGCATTAAAAAACAGATACCTAGAGAGAGAGAGAGTATTTACAGTAATTTATTAGAATTCCTTAAAATATTATAATAGATATTTACAATCAGAAAAAGTGCTTGTTGCACTTACATTAGTTATGCAAATATTACATTTAAGCTGATAGTCGCACGCTAGAAAAAGTAGTACAATGTCCTCAGACTCGACGTTCTTGACGAACATTTAGGAGCCCTCCGCTCTTCCCTCTCTTAGGAATTTTTTGAGTGTGATGAAATTGTCCACGCCTCTTCCAAAACCACGGGATACAATTTTTTCTTTTGGTATTAGAGCTAAATTAATAATCTCAGATATTAGTCACCGATCACCCATACCGGGAAAGGAAATGGCGCCTGCAAACTGTAGTTACTAGTGCGGGGGTGCTTTTGGTTCTTGAGAGATTGGACTCGATAATGTCAAGACTTGACTTCAAAATTCATGGGAAATAGAAATATTATTTAACCTGTCCCACGAGTCCAGCCTTTAATGATGAGCTTGTCCGAATGTAAGGAAGACCACTAACGATCTTGCTATGTGTGGTCACCGCAGTGACGTTGAGGTAACTGAGATACATTTGTGAGTTTTAGGAGTATCTAGGGGTTAATGTACAACATTTGAAGATATTGGTGTACCGTCAAAATTACTGGGGTACAATTGAGGGTATAAGGGTCATCTTGGGGTATGTGAGTATGACATTTTAGGATAATTGGTTATAATTGAGGGTATAAGGATTTTCTTAAAGGAGTACGCTTACCACAGTTGAGGTTACTGGAATGCAATTGTGATTATTAGGAGTATCTAGGGGGTACACATATATTGCATTTGAGAGTACTGGGGTATGTGGAGGAACCTCAAAGTTTGAAAAACATGATTCGGAAGTTAAAAAATGGCTGCTGGTGACATTTAAGCTAGTACCATGTTCTCCTTATCATGCCATTTTTGCGTACTTAGAGATCCATTTTCACTAGACTTGCTGCAGCCCCTCGTATTGCGCACGACAGCCTTCAGTGGAAATTAAGATTCGAATTCAACAGTTGATGACCAAGAACTTGCAGTTTTTACCACTGCACGAACCTTTAGGTCTTTTTAAAATAAACTTATTACAGGGGCCGACCTTAGAGGGTTTAGAACGTGAACGAAGTGTGACGTTAATACACAATCACATCACATCACTCATTTCACGTCGATCCATCCAAGACAAGGTTGAGTCAAACGTTGTGTTTACAGATAGCTACCACCGACTAGAGAAAAAAGTAAAATTCATATGTTTGTTGTACTTGCGTTGTTATGACTAATCGTACATCGTATGTTATTACCACAAAGCGTGAAGATAAATAAAATATTTGAATTTAAAAGTGCGACAAATGTTCTATATATTATAAAACACACACACAAACACACACTTCTTTTCTTTACTTATATTTTTTTTCCCTTTCTGATTTATAAATCTTCTTACTCTACTTTGTTTGAGTTTATAACGTATAATCATATCACAACTTAACTCATTATTCAACTTTTAGCCTTACTTTGGCTTTTAATTACCTTTTTATCTTTACGGACGAATAAAAGGAAGTTAACTTTAACTCTAACATACTTTTATCGCATTGCGTCTGTGAGTACCGCAATTTACTTTTAGTATATGTGTTACCTGCGATGAATTATGGAGATTTTTCTTTTACACTGGGGTGTTGCGCATTCAAATATCTTACACACTCGCTCTTTTCAGGGCGAGCGATAACAGATGCAGTTCATAATTGAAGACTATACTGAATAATACAGCTAGAAATATACGTATTATCGAGACCAAGGGGAAAAAATGACTCCTCAATATTTTTATTTGAGGTATTTTGTAAAAATCATCTGCCCTTTGAAAATCTGTATATCTGCAGAAATATCGCCTACGTCTATTTAATTGTAAAAAGATCATCTAAATGAAGTGGGACTATTGTTGGTTTGACGAAATATTTAATGGTGACGAAGATACATATTGTAGTTCACTAACATAATAGTTGTTTTGAAGACCAAAACAGACATCTCAAAGGTCTGCGAGAGGACGAATATCCTGAATTAAGAGCCTCTGGGATTGTCTGATGAACTGTTCTTCAATGACAACAGCATTGTCGTTTGCTTTCCTCTCAGAATTTACTTGAATGGACCAAAGACACGGCAGTTGCTAAGTTAGAAGTCAGGGTTATATGGGAGATGTTCGAGGATATCCCATGGAAATCACTGCAATTCTTTTTTTTTTTCATACAGTAGCCACACGAGGGCGAGCACTGTCACGCAACGGAATAATCCTTTGGCAACATGCAATGCCAAAAATTCTTGATTGCTCTTTTCAGTTTGTGCAAGGTGGCCAGTAGCTTGTTGTATTAACTTTCATGAAGAAATATGTTTATAGTATTTGTGCTGAAAAAGACTGTGCTGCCACTAACTCGCGCGTTGTGATTCATCGATTCTATCTCAGCAGGTTATTCAATACAATAATTATTTCTTGAGTGACGACTTCGTGGTTTAGATCTGGTCGAGGCCTGTCGTCGATACTGGTTCGTCCCTTACGAAATTCTCTGCATCCCATGAATGGGGGGGGGGACACTCCGTCTCATATACATTTCGCGGACGACGATAAATCTCAATTGGACTCCTCTTATCTTCCGCAGTTAAAAATTGTATCTTGACTATACTTGGAGACATCTGTGATCCAACCAATTACTTTGCTTTGTACTGTGAGATAGATAATTGACGCGTTCCTAGGATAACTTCTACTTTCATACCGTTCATAGCGCTCTCTAAGTGCATGCACGGCGTACTGCCTTTGAAAGCGAACATGCAAAAGTCCCGTTTTCATTTAGATTTCTTATACATATTATTTGTGACCGCGGCAGACTAGTGAACCTAGACCGTGAACTCGCAATCGGCGTTATGTCCGTCGAGTGGTAGGTTTGAGTCCTAATGCCACTGAAGACCCATCGTGTAGCTTGGCTGTTGCGTGGTAAATTTGTCGAGGCTGCAAGTTCTTCCTTCGGCGAAGTGTGGAGAAGGAGGTGCTGGCTCAAGTATCATTCTCATCACTTGACCGAGGCTCAAAACTGTGAAGTCCATTTTATAGATGCTACGTTAGTATACAATCAATCAAAAAATACATATTATTTGATCCGTATTATTATTTCATATATTCCTAACTGTACTAATTTCTACAGTGTGATAAATGGTCAAGTGAAATAAATTATCATTATACTCCACAAAATTTGTTTCAAGAAAACTTTGCACGGGGCCACGCTTTTGTTCCGATCGGTCAATTTTAACGAAAATTGTGACGCATTTCCTTCATTATTTAACTTTACAGCAATATTAAAGTCTAATTATATAATCCATAGTTTAAAACTCCAATTAAAGATACGCTAGAGAATTTATTATTTTATTACTCACAAAACAATTTATTATTTATCAAAGAATGCTCGCTGTCTCTCGAATTCCACTTAACCCGGTTAATTATAGTTTACGTTCAAATAATAAAGTCTTAACTTACTAAATCACTCACTTCAATTCAAGCACTTTTCGATTATAACAGATTAGACTCCTATTATTCTGATCAGGAGTCAATTCAAACTACTATCAATATAAATGATTAATTACGATGATTTAATCCAATCTAAACATTTATCAGCTTGTCGTTATCCTCTATTCCCTTTCTCATTCTTTTCAACTCTATTTCAATTATTTATCTATCACTATCTTCAATTCAATTTCCTACACTTCTTATCTTCATCTAATTTACCTATCACTTTTCATCTGGTTGACAAGGAGCTGTATGCAGTTCAAATACTAAAAAGTCCCCGAGGTAAGTGATGAGAAAATCGCGAATTTCCCAACGTCACAATACTACGCATGTTTCTACCAATATCTAGAGATATTATTTGAGAAAAATATCGTTATTTGCAGATATTGCATTAAAAATGTGAAAAACTCCAGCGGATATTCACCTTCGAATAACATTCAAAAAGCGCTGTTTGCATCGATAATAAATAACGCTTGACCCACGTGTGTGTGTATGTGTCCTTGTTTTTTCACGACACTATTAAAAGAAGAAAATGTTTCTAATACCTCCACAATCGTAAGTGGATGCAATTTTCTTGTCTGTATGGCACTCGCTCAATCTTTCCCTTGACATTTAAACTTTCGAAACAAAAATTAAAACATCGCGAGTTGCTTAACAAGTTGCTCCGATCTTGTCATGCTATCGTGATGCCGTGTAAAATTGGCAAATCGTTTCTGAACTCCTGAATTATTATTACAGCAAGTTTTTTGATAAACTCTCTTTCGTGGGACTAAAAAATAGTTAAACAACCTAAACAGAAAATTTTATTGGAAAAGAAGCACGTACTCTCCCGCAAAGCTAGGAAATTGAGGAAACATTTTATAATTATTGTCACGGTTTGACATCGAATCAGATAATATTCTTATTCAGAAACTC
>BMAW01126575.1:1159577-1194115 GCA_019974015.1 Nephila pilipes
AGCTGAAACATAGACAATATTAATAGATATAGAGAATCAACGCGACAATTATAGTGATGTGTTTAGATGTCTTAATTCTCTTGTTTGGCATACTTTATATATAATGCGAACATACAAATTTGAAAGTCTGCTTGTTTGTCTGGCTCTCATGCAAGTCCTCATTGTAAATCGTATAACGCCAACTTTTTTTAGGGTGCTTCGCAAATGTGTGGAAGAAGTCTTAAGCCTAATCCCCGTAGGAAAAAAAATATTCTTATAAGATTTATTTTTGGTGCTATTATTACAAATAAAATTCCCTTTTTTACCATATTTTACAGCCGATGAAAGAATTATTTCCAAACCTTTTCCGCTCAAAAGTTGCCTATTTTAATAATTTTTAACATAATTTGATTTTTTGAAATCGATTAAAAAATAACAGAGCCACATTAGTTTTTGCTCCAAACCAAATCTAATACACAAGGGATACCAGAAAGGCAAAAGTGTTACTAACAAGTAATCGAAATATCTAGATAAAATTTATTCTCCATATTAATAGATTCCTGCGTACATAATGTTGTAAATTACAGTTCATGTTGTGATTTGTTTGGCTCCAGGGATCCTCATATTGAATTAAAGGATTGTTTATTAACGTCGGACCTAGAAGCTACACGAGGACTTTTGGCAACGGATCTCGTAATTTTGAATCTCGTTCAAGTGATGAGAATGACACCTCTCAGCTCTGGCACCTCTTCCCAACCTTCCATATCTCGACAAAGGGAGAAGTTGCAGTCCCGATATATTTAACATACAACAGCCCCGTGATGCGACGGGTCTCTTATGGTACCAGGGCTCGAACCCACGACTCGATGGAAACAACGCCGGCCTCCAGTTCACGACCAGGGCCACTAAGTTACCGCGGCCACAGCTGTAGAGTGAAGTTATCCGCGATATCATAAATATTTATAAATCATCTCGGGGTATCGTGAAGTTTTAATTATTACTAAACTAATTGAGATAGAAACTTTTTTATATATTATCCTGAAGATTTCTCTACGTAGTCGCCATCCAGAGTGATACATTTCTTCTCTTGACCTTTCGAAGACTGTTAGTGTTGAACTAAACAGATGGAACTCTATTTTCTCCATAAACTCCATAAAGAGGGTTATATCAATTTACAGTTTCTTGAAACAAAATCAACATTAATAGCTGTCGTTCACAACGTTATGCAAGTAAGGAGCAATCAATACGCTGAATAGATTTTCGGCGTTGGATGGTTTTCCGACCCCGTGGAAAAAGAGAGAGAGAGTTGTTGGTTGACATTGGAGAACCAGCGGCTGTTTCGAACCCTGGTCCATTGGGTCCGAAAAAAAAGTTGACTGGTCACTTTTTTTTTTTTTTTTTGCTGCGCCTATACCAACCAGGCTAAAAGAGACGTCTTACTCAGGTTGGTTAATAAGGCATTTTAACTTCTGGCGCATTGTTGTTGAAGAAATTTTCTAAATTTCTTGATATTTTGATTTTCTACCCTTCTGATAGAAAATAAAAAATACTCCAGAACCAATAAGCCACGTTATTTTAATTATTTTGAGCTACGGTCGGATGAAAGAGTCGGCACCTGACTGGCTTCGTCCTTTCCATATCCACATGATGACACCAACGCGACGACCGAGCCGCGGTAAATTTAACATGAGTTAATCCGTTTACATGATTGATCTGCAGTGCGATCGGTAAGCGAACACGTGGCTCTGGTGAGGCATCACCGACCACGCATTCGTTGTCACGGACACTCAGCTACTACGGACAGGAGATTAATCCAGTTCTCCTAATAGCCCTCGAAAATTATTACTTTGTATAAATTGTCGTCCTTTGCGGTATCAAAATGTAATATTGACATCTTTTACAAAATCAAGATATTCCAAAAAAAGCTCCAGAACATTTGGAACAGAATTTTTTAATACCTAAACACTGACTTAAATATCTCAAATTCATAAAATTTAAAATATACTGAAAAAAAAGAAGAAAAATGTGCCATTCTAATTTGTTCATTTTTTATAGTTCCTATACGAAGCGAAAGCGACACTATACACACGCGTAATACGAGAAAACAAAACAAAAGTATTCTTTTGTGCCCTTTCAGAATTTAAGAGAAAAAAAAAAACGGGTGGAACACAGTGGTTGCATAAATAAATTTTAAAGTGAAAAATATTCTATAGAAACCTTACTCTCTTTCGTTACACTGTAACAAGTAATGCGAGTAATAAATAAACAAGTTCGAGAGAGATCGTGATCGAATTTGTTCTGGAACTTTTTTGCTGCTATCTTTTCTGACGTTTGAGTAATAGAAGATAAACCATTGTAAGACATGCTATATAAGTAAGTTTTAGCCATCAAATAATAAAAGGAGGTAATTTCTAGACTGAGCAAGTAGCTCAATCAACCTCTGAACTTGAAGCAGACTGAGTTTTCGTCGGGAAGGCTGGTAATGTGTTGTGAAGTTTATAGAAAAGTTAATGAAACAGGATCTGTGCAAGATAAGAATGAAAGGCTTGAGTTATTTGCTTTTTCAGTTTCCTTCTGCAATATATTATGGCCGTTAGATTAGATATCAGGTAATACACACATAAATTACAAACAAATGTATCAACTTTCCGAACCTCTTTAATCTAAAATTTATTAAATGAAAAAAAGATTGAAACATTTATGTTTAAAAGGACTCGATTATTTTACAAAAATACATTTGCGAATAGTAGAACTTCATTAAGTTGGACACGGATCTCGGAATAGTGATTGTGATTGTTTATTAACGTCGCATTGAGAAGCAACACCAGTGTTGCAACAGACTACGTAATTTTGAACCTCAGTCAAGGACGACACCTGAGATGGCACCTCCCTCTCCGAACTTTCACTCTACGCCAACAGGAAGACATGGGACCTTGACAGATTTAACATGCATTAGCCCCGCTACACAGCCCTCGGTAGCCTAGTGGTCATGGCTTCGGATTCGTGGCCGGCAGTTTTCGTTCAGTTGCGTGTAGCCGGGGCTGATGCACGTTAAATCTGTCGGAGCCCAATGTCCTCCCATTGGCGTAGAGTGAAAGTTCGGAGAGGGGAGTGCCAGCTCAGGTGTCATCCTCATCACTTGACCGTGGTTCAAAATTACGAGGTCCGTCGCCAATAGCCCTTGTGTTGCTTCTAGTGCGACGTTAATTTAAACTGAACTAAACTAGCCCCGCTACACGGAGGGTCTTTAATGGTATCAACGCTCGAACCCACGACTCGATGAATACAACGCCAACGTCAAATCCACAACCGTGACTACTGGGCTACCATGGCCACCAGGATCTCCAGATAACCCAGATCGGGTTTTTTTTTAAAAAAAAAAATGTGAAAGCTATCCATAAATTTCCACAATAACAATTATTTGCTTCATTCACGTAGTTTCAAAAATTATTTTCCTAACTGAAATCTTTTAATAGCCATGAATGTATGAAAGGAAAGTGGACGAATGGGGCTCAAGAAGTATTCTGCGCAAAGTCAGCGAAACGTTAGTTACATACATCCCTTATCACCAGTAACAAATGACATCCTGTGTCGCGCTGTTTAAATGGAAATTTCTAAGCAAAAATTTTAAGCGCACTTTTAATGGGTGTTCACAGAGACGTCTTTATTGTCTGTAAATATGTTTCCTATTCGATTTATTCGATATAAAGATGTTTTTCTATAAGTATGTTTTATTTCATTTCATTTTCCCATTCTCTGGTTAATCGGTGGCGGCGGTAGCCTAGTGGTTAAGGCATCGGATTCGCGGCTGGCGGTTTTCGTTGAGATGTGGGTTCGAGCCTTGATACCACTTAAGATCCGCGTGTAGCTGGGGCTGATGCACGTTAAATCTGTCGGGGTCCAAAGTCTTCCCATTGATGTGGTGTGGAAGTTAGGAGAGGTGGAACCTGCTCAAGTGTCATCCTCTTCACTTGACCGAGGTTCAAAATACATGGTCCATCGCTAATAGCCCTCGTGAGGCTTCTAGTGCGACTTTAAGGAAACCTAACCTAGCATCTCTGGTTAATCGATATCCCGAGCCGGTTCTGGTCTCAATTAACCCGACTTAACAATGTTTTACTGTAATTGTTAATCAAATCAATATGTTATTACATAAAAGTCATAACATACGAGTGTGGTTCATAAAGCACTTGAATTTTAAGCCATATGGCATCATGAGGGTAAATTGTTGTTACTATTGGGTGCTGCCATCTGTTAAACGGAGCCGAAACAAATGTGGCATTGATTTATCAATTAGCTTCGATTTGGCAGTCATGTGCTGTCAAATTTTGATTTGACTGCTGCCACATCGAGTTGTCATCGTTGGTGAGACCTGGATTCATTATTATGCACCGGAAACCAAGCAAAAATCAAAACATTGAATTGTTTCTGGTGAATCTTTTCCAAAAAAAAAAAAAAAAAAAGGTGAATATGATTCTGCTGGAAAAGTCACGAAGAAGAATTTTTGAGGTATGAAAGGTATCATGATCACGAATACGAGTATCTGAGACTGTCTAGTGAGTCATGAGGCTTGCTAAAAACAAACCATTTTCGAGGCTATCAGCACCATCTTTTGGAATTTCTAAGGACTTATTGAACGTCCCTCATATTAACAAATTTGCGAGTACATCTTAAAATATTTTTTGGGGTCTGCATTTTCAGAAAGTGTCCGCTGTATGTATGCTCACTGAATATTCTGAGCCAATTTATGGGCAAAGGAAAGCTTTAAATCATTAAATGATATTCGATATGAATTTATAATTAAATGCTTTAATTTTTTTTAGAATCATTGGTGGTAATCGAATATTTAAAAGAAATAGAGAAAAAGGACTCGAGAGGGAAATTGTTTTGTCCTACTAAGTTAAGTCATTCTAAATCTTACATGACTTGACACTTCCCTGAGTGATCGAGTTTTGTAGGATATGAAGTTACAAAAAATGTTTTAATTTGTTTTTGTTTATTGAACATCTTCCCATTGCCTATTTCTGTCAATTGAAAGTCCATAAACTACAACCAGCATGCCTCGTGATTTCGATCCGCTGTCGAATTACGAGGTCGATAGTGTACATCAGCTCCTCTTCACGTTGGGTCTTGTGACTACGGCAGCTTAGTGGTCATGGTCACGAAATCGCGGCCAGTATTGTTACCGTCGTGTCACAGGCTCGGGCCCTGATGCCAGTAAATACCTAAGGTCGAGGACTCGTGGTCATTCCTATTTATTTAAACTTAGAAAAAAAAATTTATAGTAATGCAATGAACTTTCCTATATTTCCTTTAAAAGACTTCAATTTTAATTTTTCAGTTATAAAATTATTCTGAAATAGTATAGTTCATTCTTTTTTGAGTCAATATAAGAGGTCACGGTAGCCTAGCGATCATGGTCACGGACTCGCGGCCAGCAGTTTTCATTGAGTCGTGAGTTCGAGTCCTGATGCCACGGAAGGCATACCGAAGAGCGGGGATGATGTGCGTTAAATCTGTCAAAGCTCCACTCCCTCCCACTGGTATGATATAAAATTTTGAGGGCTTAGATGTCGTCCTCGTCGCTTGACAGAGGTTAAAAATTACAAGGTCTGACGTTAATAGTCTTGATTTTGCTTCTCAGTGCAATGTAAGTAAACAACCAGTAACGATAGGTCTTGCATGTACTTGTCTCAAAACGGATAATGTTCTCGATGTTTCAGCAATATTCCGGTTGGTACGGTAATGTAAGCGACACAGAGTGGATTGGGTCTCGTACATCCCCCCCCCGCCCACACACACAAAAAAAAAACTCGTGTAGCAGGGACTTAAACATATAAAATATGCTTAATTGAGGTCCGAAGCTTTAAGACATTTTGTTAGCAAAGAGTGGAAATGAATAACAGGATGCCAACTCTTGTGCCTACTTCGTCATCTGATAATGCTTCATAACGGCGAGATTTATTGTAAATGATAAGTGGACCTTTGGGTCGGACAGAAAGAGGAACACGGAAACATTCAACAAATAACCTTAGATCTCACTTGATCAATTCTCAAAATTACGAGGTCCGTTGCCAATAGTCCTCTTGTTAGTTCTAAGTGCACGTTAATAAGGAATCAAACAATAATTTCTCTACTTCTGACATCACTCACGATTCGGAATTTTCCGAGCTCATCAGCTCTTATCCAGGATTTTGTTGAAATGTCAATGAAATTATAGAAACACATACAATCAATGTTATAAATTTTTCTTAGTTAAAATAAAAGGGTAAATTTAACTTGATTTAAATAAAACCATCATAATACCTTATACCATAGACCGTAATGATGCCTTTCCAACAATCGATTTGAGAATAGTCTCATTGGGGAATATATATATATATATATATATATATATATATATATATAACGTATTGTGTCATTAAAGGCTCCAATTAAAGATATGTGTCATTAAGTAGTTCCCTTTTAAATTACTTATTAGTTTCTTTTCAACTCCCTGCAAATTTTACGATACATTATCTTATCCTTAAATTTTTTTTTCTTTAGCTTTGTATGATCAAGAATTTGAGAATTAATGTTTTATAGCCTTCTTTTATATAATGGTAAACGAGTTTGAATATTTATACGATAAAAAGATTTATTTAAGAAGAGGGGAAAATATTAACTACATACTTCAATGAATTTAGTTTTAAAAGCTGCTCAAATTATCAAAATAAAGTTGATCAACATGGAAATATTGGCATTTTATATTACTATATTAACATTGAAAAAAATAGCTAAAAAATACAAAAAAAGTATATCCATAAACTTCGATGCATTTTCATAACCGAATTTTTAATAAAATCTACATTTATTTAATATTACAATTCTTTCATATGACAATTATCTTTAATAAAAAGAATATACGTATTTCCTCGATAGCTTATAAAATAATGCATTACACAATAATACATACAAAAGTCCCTTAAAATGCAAGCTTATTTATTTAGAAGAATCTTGGATTATGCTAGCATGAAGATTTAAGTAACTATTTTACATTCGACATGACTCATTATTAGGCTTAAAATATAGAAAATAAATGAACAGCAAATACCGTAGATAAATTCAATGCTCAAACATAAAGTGTTATAATTCGTCGGCGATTGTTGCATTTAGCAGTACCTAATAAATTGAAACATGTGAAAAAAGAAGTAATAATAATAATAAAATATAAGGTAATAAATAGCGCTAAATAATCCATATTATGAAATTTCTTTCAGTCCAGAATTATTTAAAACATAAAATAATACAACGGCTAAAAGATTTCTAATGAAAATGAAATCGTTTGGCTGTTGTATTATTTTATGTTTTTTAAACCGAATAATAATAATAAAAAAAACTTTTCTTCCAAAATCGACACTGAAATAACTTTAAGTAAATAGCACTAATATTTTCTTATCTAAGTGTGCGAAATAATTCCGCTGTTTCAAAATGTCGATTAAATTTATTAGTAAAACGTTTTTATGGGCGTAACTATTGTGTTTAATTCATTTCAAATAAGGTAAACGTTCTTCTTTCTCTGTCACTCAAGGGGTTATTGTTTTTACCAGAGAAGTTTTGGCGCAACAGGTCACTTTTCAATTTTTTTTTTTATCGTTTGTTTTAATTTTAATTACATGTAGCTGATATAATATTCAATTTAATAATTTATCGTTTAGTTTAATTTTAATATCGGAAGAGTTAACTATTGTCCATTTCTCGATATTTCATTGTTTACTTTAATTCTTATATTTAATTGAGTAATTTAATAATAATTATTAAAAAAAAGCGCCCCTTGGGTGGCTAGATCTGTTCTTTACAAAACCATAAAACTTTTTTTTATTTATTTATTCTTTTTTCGCTACTTCTGCATTTCACTGGTCCACTTGATGCATGTGTATTTCTAATGTTATATACATAGTTACAATAAATAGTACATTTTTCTAACAGAAGTTTAATTTGACCGATTTTTTTTTTTCAGAAATCGTGATGAGAATGACTTATTCGAATGTCAATTCGCCCACGCTGCGGTATCTTTGAAAAAACGATAAATGATTGACAGCCACAATCTGCGGCAGGTCATCTCAACTTCCTTTGTATGGAAAATGGTTCGGAATACAGTCGAGTGATCATACTTCAGAATGGCGACCGTGACTTTGAATTCCGCAGAGAGTAGGCTAACTTCTGCCTTCGGGTTGTTTTTTTAAATAACCTGTACGTAGGTTTTGAAAAACAACTTTGAACCGAGCTGCGGCTATTTCTTTTTAGTTGTGTATGGGAGGGTATTAAAACAAAAAAATTTTTTTGTTTGAAAAATTAGAAGTCTTATTTATTTTGTCAACACATGAAATATTCGTCATTGCTTGGGCGTTGTTTTTTTTTTTTTTTATAAAATAAAATACATTGTTCATCTCTTTTGGTGATTTAACGTACGCGAAAACTTAGAATTAAATTAGAAATATTTTAAATTTAGAATGGAAATCATAGTCGAAGTAGTACAAATTATATAACATAACAATTCACAGTGTTTTCAAAATCTCTTGACGCCAAAAATATGTTATGAATTTCAGTTTTTATTAACGTCGCACTAGAAGCAACACGAGGGCTATGGGCGACGGACCTCGTAATTTTGAACCCCGGTCAAGTGAGGAGAACGACACCTGAGCTGGCACCCTCCTCTCCTAACATCCACACCACGCCAACGGGAGGACTTTGGGCCCCGAACAGATTTAACGTGCATCAACCCCGTCTACACGGCGGGTCTTTGGCGGCCAAGGATCGAACCCCCGACTGAACGAAAACCGCCGGCCGCGAGTCCACGACCTTATGTTATGAAGGGAACTACATTGAGAAAAGTTATAGTTTGAAAGTCTCGAGATAAAAATGGCGATCTCAAAATTGTCTTACAATTTTGAAGAATTTTACAGTATTTTCACTCAATAGTAAAAAAAAATTCTGGTTACATATAAACTTTAAAAAGAAAGATATAAAAAAAAAACCTCACATCTTCTTTCAGTTTTACTGTAATCATAAAAGAACTTTGAGTTTAAGTTAAATTTTACATAATTATCATATATTTTTCTTTAAATTAAACTCATTACCGGTGAAAACAGGTTAAGTCAGTGATACAAAATTCCTAATTTTTATACTTTATGTATTAGATTTCGGCGAGGCGTGGTTTTGTGGAAGGAAGCGCCAGCTGAGGTGATTTTTTTCTGATTACTGTGCGCCTTCATGCCGTCTGAAATCCTCGGAAGAAATGATGACGTATAAGAAAACTCGCTCTTAATGCCTTCCATTACAGCGCCGTTTAGCCTTTCACCTCTTACTTACTGCCATTTTATGGTGAAAAGTGCTTGTTTAGATGTTTTCTGTCACCACTAAAATTTTTTATCTGTGAGTTTCGAAACAACCTGTAAACACTTTCGCAAATAAAACTCATTTTAATATAAGGAATGATTGGTTCATTTAGAATTATTTTTCTGATATATAAACTGAGATACTACTACTTAAGAGATAAAAACGTGACAGATTTGGCGATTTATCGTTTACGCGCGGCTAATGGAAAAGTACCTACGCTTCTCTTTCGAACAAACAGATCCGTTTACAAGCAGACCATCGTAATTTAACTTGGGTATAGTTCCAAAACTTTTCCATTTAATGCTCGAAAATAAGTGATTGACACGAGATGCATAAAAAGCTATTTTCCCATTTTTTCTCCATCTTTCTCAAAAAATCTCGAAATTCAACTACTTTCCATTTTCCAAACTTCTAGATCAGTTATACCTTAGTTGGCACAGCATAGCCAAATCTGGCTGTTATGCGCGTCATTATATAAATAAACTCTACTATCACTCACTTATCCAGAAGTAAATGTTTCTTCTCCCAAAAGATGGCTTAACGAATTTTTCAGTTACAAATCTTAAGAACGGTAATTAATTATACAATATATATAAATTTATTAATGACTCTAAAAATTTGCTTACAAATAAACTTCATAAAACAAAGATTAACTAGCTAGAGTAAAATTTCTTGATGACTCATTGTTTTAGCATTAAGTTCTTGTATATGTTTAAAGAGGGATGTTTGTCAGAATGCGAGAAAATTCCATCCTTCTTGTAAGAGACGAAGCATTCCCCCCCTCCAATTGTATAGCATTTGAAACACACTCCTTTTTTTTTATTAAAATATTTCTTCTTCCATCTGCTAAATAATATTCTTAGTTTACATGGCTTAACGATATACCGAGCAACAACAATCGCAATTTATGATTTTTATTGATGATTTTTTCTGAACACGGTCACAATAATTCTGCAACTAACAAGAATTTTTTTTTTTACTTTTTTGCTTTATTTTCGTTAAAAAATAGAGTTCCTGTTTAGAATCGGGTATAACAAACATGTAAGCAATTACTCCACACAATTCCGAGATTTCTGGATTTAGTGTGAAGTCGAGGCAAGGATTTAAAAGTTCAATAACATAATAGCAATTATTTTCTTGTTCTTAATTTTATTATATCCTGTTAAAATATCTTGAAGTAAATATTTTGGAAATAATAATAAATTCAACGAACAAGTTCATGTTTTTACTATTTGTAATTTCATAAAAAAAATAATAAATCTGTAACAGTGTTAAAAATGCCTTAATAAATTGAATTCTTCCCAGTAAAATTGTTATTCATATCAATAGAAAAAATCAGTGTGGAAAATTCAATGCTCATTCTCTTTCTTTTTATTCGGGAATAAGGTAACATTGAAATTACTGAATTCAATATGAATTAAACATTCTAATTTTATACAGATTTTAAACACGATACAGATTAAATCCGATATATATATATATATATATATATATATATCACTTAACAATTTTAGGAAAATGCATAAAAAGATATTCGATTATATATATATATATATAATCGAAACTTTTTATTAAACTTAAAGATTCCAAGAAAAAAATTAGATCTGTAGTAGAAATTTCAATGTACAGAAATAGATATTGAAAAATTTTCATCATTTTCTTATTAAAATATGTAGTTTCGAATAAGCAGATCATTTTTTATGATATGAAAGACTTAAGACATTAAACTATTTTAAAAATTAATTTTATAAAATACGCAAATATGTATTTAATTTTCAAATTTGCTAACAATGTACAAAAAAATAGAATGTTTATATACAAAAAAAAAAAGAAAAAGAAAAAAGAAACGAAATAGCTAATGTAGAAAATAGTTCCAATTGTCTTTCTTTCATTTCCTTTGTCTATTTCTTTGAAAGTTTTCTTTTGTTGAGTCGTGTGTTTCAAAGTAATGTTCACTTTTATACAGAGATTAAATTTTTTTTAGGAATGAATCTCCAGCCGTGTTGGACAGTTTGGAATGCTTCTATTGCTTGTTTTCTCGATGGTTTGTGGCCGCGGTGGCCAAGAGGTCATGGTCACGAACTCGCAGTCGGCGTTATTTTCATCGAGTCGTTGGTTCGAACACTGATGCCATTGAAGTTCCGCCGTGTAGCGAGGCTGATGCACGTTGAAGCTGATAGAGGCCTCAAGTGTTCCCGCTGGCGTAGTGTGGAAGTTTGGAGAGGGAAGGGAATCGAATGTTTGAGGTTGAACATTACGAGCCCCATCGACAATAGCCCTCTTGTTTCTTCTCAGTGCGACGTCATTGTCATCATCATCTTTCGGTTCATGCCAATCAAAGCAGTCATCCAATATGTTCTGAACGGTGAAGTAATCAACTGAGAACTTACAGCTCTTGTCTACCGGCCATTTTGATTTTGAGAGCATGATGTGAATCCTACGGAATTGCTACAACTTTCTCCCAACTTATACTATTTTACCTCTGACTGAAATAAAGTGTTTTCGAAAGAGCAAAAAAATAATTAAGGTTTCTGTAGAATTACATTTTATTCCCAATTTTTGAAAATATTTCAAAATATTTTAACAATATTTAATTTTTATGCATCAATAACATTTTAGCTCTTTCGGATACCCTCTTTTCAGTACAAATGGATCAAATTGTGTAGATTTGGGCAAAGTAGTAGAATTCCATAGAATTTAAAGTACGTTCTTGAAATCAAAATGGTTGGTAGACGGGAGTAGAAAGTTCTCGTCCTAATGTAAGAATTGCTCGTTATATAGGAATTGTTTCTAGAGTTTCCGAAAAAAATGTCTGACGTCTAGAGATTTTCGATACGAAGAAGCTCTAAATATGGGATTTCAACCATACTGATTTTTTTTTTTTTTTTTTTAATTTTTAAAAAACCAAGCGTATACAATTAGCTCACACATTTTCACATCTTATACTTGAGGACTGGAAACAAACTCAATGTGTTGGTTTATTAATTGACTTCAAAACAAACTTTATTGCTCGATGAATTTGATAAAAAAAAAATGATTATATTATTCGTAAATATTGCTTTTAAGCATTAAAAAGGTTTGCGATTGGATAAATTTTCTTTTGAGTTATTTTCTAAAGAGAATATATATATATATATACACTCCTCACTCAGAGAGCACTTCACAAGTTTTATAGATATTAATTTCTACATTTGAAATGGCCGCGGTAGCCTAGTGGTCACGGTTTCGGATTCGTGGGTGGCGGTTTTCTTTCAGTCGTGGGTTTGAGCATTGGCCGCTAAGGGCTCGCGTAGTCGGGGTTGATGCACTTTAAATCTATCAGGGCCCAAAGTCCTCCCGTTGGCGTGCTGTAGAAGTTAGGAGAGGGAGGTGCAGTTGTCGTCCTCGTCATTTGACCGAGGTTCAAAATTACGAGGTCCGTCGCCAATAGCCCTCGTGTTGCTATTAAGTGCAACGTTAATAAAAAAGAACTGAAACTTAAAACTTCTGCACTTGAAACTCTTGAGTCATTAAAAGAATACCGATTTATTGTCATTTTTAATTAGTTATTTCGTTGTGATATATTTTTATAAATATATGGAAGTCCTTGCATGTTCTTCCTTTTTGAACATAAATTCCAGATATTTGGTGCTCGGGGAATTCACATTCATTGTTTCGTATTATAATTCTTTTTTAACAGACCTCATAGATTTCAAATATATCAGGTCCTTTTTTCCTACTTCGTAATCAGAACGTTCTTCGGAAATAATTGACTTCTGCTTAATATCCGCGGCTCTCATTGAAGAAATTTTCCGGAGGAGAGCTTCAACTTGGTTTATTAAATAGGTGTATGCGATTGCACAAACGGACAGGCAAAAATGTCTTTAGATTTTTAAATGTAACAGATATTGATATTTTTAAATGTAGCAGTAGAATATCTTATGTTCAGGTAGATTTCGAATTTTATATCTTTCACTATGTAGCTAGTGGTACAATCACTCAAGTATAGTGCGATGAGTAGCTCACCCAAAGCCCAAAAGCCTACTGAAGCAATCGCAACAAAAATTTTCAGGAAGAGAGTTTCCAAACTGATCCATCCCTGTCCTTTCACTTGTATCTGTGATTGTTCTCTACACCAGGCTTTAATGGCCGCTTTCTCCCCATCTTCAGAACGAAATAATCTGTTACATTTAAAAATCTAAAGACATTTTTGCCTGAACGTTTGTGCAGTCGCATACACCTATTTGGTAAACCAAGTTGAAGTTCTCCTCGGGAAAATTTCTTCAATGAGAGCCGCGGATATTAAGCAGAAGCCAATTATTTCCGAAGAACGTTCTGATTACGAAGTAGGAAAAAAGGACCTGATATATTTGAAATATATGAGGTCTGTCAAAAAAGGATTATAATCCGAAACAATGAACGTGGATTCCATGAACACCAAATATTTGCAGCTTATGATCTAAAAGGTAGAACATGCAGGGAACTTCGAAAAGTTCTTTGGGAAAAGCACTTTAAAGGACATATATTTCTTTAACTTTCCGACGACTTGGTGACTTTCACCTCTTCTTTGGGAAGAGGTGAAAGTCACACGGTCGATAGCAACGACGTCTCGCTACTTCAAACCTCATCTCATGTATCGTCATCTTCAGTTCTAAACACACCAATGACATCTGGATACAAAGAAAACAAATGAATTTCATAGGTAACTCGATATTCCAATAAGAATTTGGAATATCGGGCTACAAGTAAAAAAGTCTTGGCCGTGGAGGCGTAATTCTTCAATCATGTTTCATATACACTGACAAAATTATTTAGATTCTTATCTCTAATACATAAACTCCCCAAAAGATGTCACAAATCACAGAAGTTATGAAGAAGAAATAAAATATTACCGAAAGGAATCGAATCTCCTTAGCAAGGCATAAGAAAATCCCAATAGAACTCCCTGAAATCAATCCCATTAAATTCATATCTTGATAAGTTATTGCCAAGGCTCAAATCCATGCACAGATTTAAATGTTTCCTTAAAGAAACGCCCAAAGAGAGTAAAATTAACAAGGAGTGTTCTGATTTCTAAATATTACTTGAATACTAATGAGGGGTCGTGAAGGAAACATCTTTGAAACTTTTCTACTAGCATCGTCAAGTGATGGAGGGTCTTTATATATTGAACCTCTCGATTAAACCCCATTCAACGCCTACATTCGTACTGCATACACATCCGCCCTTTATTATACTTTAACCCCTATCCACGTGCCTCCCTATAGTTTTCGTTAACTGCTTCGGCAAAAAAAAAGTATCACGCAAAGCCAAAAGACACTTGCCTCTTTTAAATAACAATAGCGTTTTAACGCACGACTGGATTTAGGGATTCAAACCCTGACAGTTTCGAAAAGAAAACTGTTTTCGGAGCATTGACCGTTCCTTAATATTTGTTCCGAAGTTATAAGTGGTCAGATCGTAACTCGGGTAATCGTCTTCAGATGTTTTTGTTTCGAGGTTTCTTAAACAAAGATTTTGATTAATGTTCATCTTCCGAAAGTCTCTCGTTAAATTTAAAATTATTCCGCGGACGGATGTTTTGTTTTGAAATGAGGAGGAGAACTTAAGCCTGTTTATCAAATCGAAGTTTAGTACGATATGTTTTTTTTTTTGACCTGAAGGAAATAACAAATGAGTTTCCTATAAACCGGCTCGCTTCACTATTTGTTATGTTAGGTTAACGTTATTGCCTTTCTGCAACAATCATTTGGCTCATCTTTCCAGTTTTAATTCATACAAGCATAGCAAATGTTTCTAATTGTATTTTTAAGAGATACCATTACGTTTTCGGAATTTAAGAAGCTAGGAAAAAATACAAGATTAAAAAAAAATAGTTTTAAATAATACAAATTTAGATGTCGATTTTTTTTGCTATTTTTCAATTGCTTTTAAATGTATTCCTCCGGGGAAAAAAAGAGAAATTAAGCAAGACTCATTGAATTACAGTAATGCATATTGATTTTGCAAATTCAAAATAATTCTATGAATTTTTTTTATATTGATGTAAGTTATGTGTATAATTGTTTAAAAATCAAATTTAAAAAAAGAATATTGTTTTTTTTTCTTCAATTGCCTTTAAAAGGGAATTGGTAGAACTGTACATTTTAAATATTAATATGAATTGTATTGAGGATACATATATGATATGCACATGTTCATACATATATCATTTTCATGCATTTATTTGCCTGTAACATCCAACTCTTGCTTGCATTACATTTTCCCATCCATTGATTGAATTACACACATTTTCCATCAATTTATTCCCTGACAATATAGTTGAAACGAATTTGAAACCACAGTCTGCCTATTTATGATTGAACTCATAATTGATCAACACGTGATTGGGTCCCTTCTAATATTTCTGTTTGAATGATTGGTTTTATGGGATATAGAGCAATAAAGGCTATTATTCCCTCGAATATCTTGTTTTGTTCCCATTTTAATTAAGTCTGATTTTCCTTCGACAAGTTTCATCCCTCAATACATTTTTGGGCTCAGAAGCCTATTGGATCCTGTTGGCATGGTGTGGAAGTTGAGAGAAGGTCAGGTCAGGTCAGGAGTCGCGTCTTCATCATTAGACTGATGTTTAAAATTGAGAGGTCTGTCACTAGTAGCCCTCG
Source organism: Nephila pilipes (assembly GCA_019974015.1). NCBI lineage: Eukaryota > Metazoa > Arthropoda > Arachnida > Araneae > Nephilidae > Nephila > Nephila pilipes. The sequence continues at coordinate 1,175,579 of BMAW01126575.1, forward strand.
CGTTGCTTTTCAATGCAACACTTTAATAAACAATTAATTAATCAATATTCAATACATTCCAAACTAAGAATCTCAATATTTTGCATTATTCAGAGTTCTCATTTATTTATATTAACTTTGCGTTCAGTGTTCATCGGAAAAGCACATCTTTTTTAAATGACGCGTCTCTTCAATTCTGTAAAACGCTTTAGTAAATAAATTGCTTAACTTTCTGAAGATGCATAGTTTTTTAGAAAATAAATATTTAACAAATCCAGAAACAGGAATACTTGACTAGCAAAAATTTCTGATAAAAATTTGGTGCTGGATTACCAAATATTAAAACTATTATTAGGTCAAAGGAAATGTAACGCATCAATTAAAATTCTTTATTATTTTTTCTTTTAAATGTCGTTTTATACCGATAAAATGAAATAAAAATATCGATGCAATTAAAATTAATTTATTTTTATAGTGTTAATGCGTTTTGAGAAGGGAGGAGCCTATCGTCACTTATACAAACCATATGTGTGCCTTGGTTTAAAAAACACTTTTCTATCCAGGTTTCATGAATCATATGGCCTTTTAACAAGCATTAATCAATGTCATCATTATTATTTCATTATCTTAAACTAGAATTATTTAAAAGTATACAAGCTGTTATGTATACATTTTGGCTATGAAAGGATGCATTTCTTTTATTGTTTTTAAACACGTGTATAGTTTTCTACAAAGTAGCCGAGTAGTCATTAGAGTCGAGCTACGGCCGGCGATACTAAAGTCGAGTTGCATGTTCGAGCCTTGAATCCACTAAGAACCCGTCCTTTATACAGTCTGTTACACGTTAAATCTACCGAGGCTTAAAGTCCTCGCATTGGCGGGGTTGAGGGGTATGGTGTCAACCCGTATTCTGACCGTGATTCAAAATTAAAAAGCGTATTCAACTGCGTTTAACGGGTATTGCATGGGGCACAGAAAAATGGCACAACCAGAAAAATTTCAATAAACAAATATCAATCAAAACATATTACTTTTACTTATTGATATATGATAAAGCTGGCCCAAGATGGTTAACAGAAGGAATAAACCAAACATCTACGACTGTCGGTGACATTTTATGATTGTTTTTAAGACATCTCTGACGGATCTGGAACAATTAATGTTTTTCTTGGATTCTTCGTCTCTCCCTTCTCGTTGGTACCATACGACCGAGGTAACCGAGTGGTTATATCTCGAGTTCATGGCCGGCGTTGTTTCTGTCTTATGCTTTTGACCAGACAGAAACTGATGCTACTTAAACATCTGCATTGTGCAGATGCATGTACGTTAAATTAGACAGGGATCAGTGCTCACGTTAGGGTGAGCGTTAAAAGAGTGAAGTGCCATCTCAGACATAAAAATCGTCATTTGATATCCTTATATTGCCTCTAAGAGAAACGCATTCTAAATAATCATTTTTTTAAAAAACTCATTGGTAGGATAGAAAACATTTATGACTTTGAGGCACATTTAATGTGAGCGTCAGCCACCATTAATTCTTATTACCGTCTTTATGTTGAATTATAAAACCTGAACTCGCTATCCACACATACGGCCGTCGTAGCCGGGCGCTGCTTTAGTTGAGCCACAGGATCCAGCCTAGTTCCACCTGTTGTGTAGTGGGGCTTCGAACGTTAAATCTCTCGGGGCTCAATGTCCTTCCGTTCGCCTGGCATGGATGTGAAGAGTGTGGACCAGCTCAGGTATTGACTTCTTCACTTGACCGTGGCTCAAAACTATGAAGCGTATTTGTCTGCATTTAGCGGGCCTTCTGTCGGGCATTTAATATTATTAAATTTTATTTTATTATCTATAATCTGTTTTGATTTCAAATTGTTTTATTGAAAAAAGAATTGTAATAATTTAACCTTATGTTTGGTACAATGTATCCCAACAGAAATCAGTGCCCTTAATTAAACCAACCAACCATATGTCGGGCAGAAATAGGTAGCTGAAAAAACGGTCAACAAAAAACCATGAATTTACATACTTCTTATAGGTATTTGTAGCCGCAGTGATGTAGTGGTTAGTATGTCTGACTGCGAGCTTTGCCGACTCAGGTTCGATTCTCGGTGGATTCGGCTTGGGTTGCTGGCCAGGAATCAACTCAGTTTTTCATTCCTCCGATGTCGAGGCCGCTGTAATCTAATGGTCATGGTCGCGGGTTCCCTGCCAGCTGTTTTCGTCGCGTCTCGTGATTTTAAACCTCACTGCCACCAAAGACCCGCCGTGTTGGCGAGGATGATGTACATTAAATCTGATGAGGCCCAAAGCCCTTCCGTTGGCTTGGTGTGGAAGTAAGGGGAGTGAGTTGCACCTCAGGTGTCGTCTCCGTCACTCAACCGAGGCTCAAAATTATGAGATTCGTTACCAATAGACCTCGTGTTGCTTCCAATGTAACGTTAATAAAAACAATCAAATGAATCAAATCCCCCGGGATCAAAAAATGAGTACCAAGTTTGCTTGGAAAACTAACTGGGGGTCCAGAGTCGGGCTAGTCACTCGGCCTAGACACTAGTTATTAACTAGTGCCCTAGGCTCAATGGCTACAGAAATAGAAATGGGCACTACCTGATGGGTCCATTAGGCCCGGACAGACTTTTACTTAGCATAGGTATTTAATATACCAGTAAAAAAAGTGCAAGGGATTTTTAATTGATTTTTTTACCGATGCGATGAGTTATCTACGAGAAATACGCTTTGCACAGCTAGCTGACGCAACCTTTTTCCTCTTCGCTCGATATTATCCATTCATTCTTCGACGAATTGCTTCAAAAACGATAAAATGTTAGTAAACTTCTTAAAAGACGGCGAAGAAGTTCATAGAAAAGGCTGAGTTGTTAGAAATTTATTATAAATTGATATAGAAAACACATAACAGATAAAAGCATTTTCGAATAGTTGAAGTTTTAAAAAATCTATTAAGGAGTGCTTGCTTTTGATTTGCAAATCTCTATACACATCTCGGTAGGCAGATAAACAATGCTGAAGGTTTCTTTTAAATATGTTGTCTTTCTGTGTGTGAAAGAGAAACATTCTTCGACTAGTGGCATGGCGTAGCAAGGGTCCAGGGGGGAGGGGGGAGGCAGGGAACGGTCGAGCAGGATAATCTTGTTTGCAGCTTTAGACCGTGGTCATTATATCAAGTAACCGTACTGTCATCGGGACTACATACAGAATTTCAAGGGATTTGAACATGCTCAAGCAGTTCGAAATAGAGCTGTAAGATTTAATCTAAACAAATATACTTCCATTTTTGTGAAGTTAAATAAAACTTGCTAAATATTTTATGTTCAAAATAAGAAAATAAATTTCACTTTTTGTATTTCGAAATGAGTCATCGTCATTTTATCAGAAATTCTTGAGCTATGGTTGGTTTTCGAGGAAAGCGGTTTCTTTATCTAGCGGTCGCGAAATTGTGGCGGATGATATTACTAAAATATTGTCTATGTAAACCAGAAGGCGTGATTTCCTAAAGAGTGATGAATGTAAGCTGAACGTAAATCAATGGGTCAGTTATGGCTTCTTTGGAAAAAATTAACAAGAAAGTTTAATGACGTCATCCACTGCAATGTTGTGGCCGCCAGATAACGGAACTACTTTCCTAGAAAATTATAGCTCAATAATGCATACTTTCTTGCCACTGTCTTTAACGTTACACCGCCACTTCTTGTCCATTTTCAAGTGTTTTGTCTTTTCGTATCCATTAGCTCATTTTTTTCTTCTTTTTTTTGCGCTAAGATTCCATAGGTTTTCAAATACTCCGTTGCATTCTGTTTTGTAGTATGCTGGTTCCAAATTTGTATCATTTTTTCAAAATGTAAGGCGAAAAACCTTTTCGTAATTAGCAATGTAGCACCGTTTGTGCTACATTGCTAATTACGTTGGTGCTAATTATAATTAAAACGTTATAAATAAGTTTTAATTATAATTAAAACGTTGGTGCGTCGTTTGGTACCATTTTCGGGTTTGGCGAAGAGTGTCGATAGGATTTTACATCAGTAGGGAAATCTTTTTTTTTTATCAGGACCTGATTTTTGGCAAGAGAGATACCTCTTACACGTTAAAATACGCTTTTCTTTTTAAAGCGCATTGATGGCAACAGATAATTAGCTCCACCTCCTCCCATGTGAAAGAGAAATTCTTAACTGTCACGTCAAAATGAAATGACACCATATGCTACACGGTGGTTGACTGTCTATGGCTAACAGATTGCGAAATCCACACTGGAAAGCATGGCAGGCCATCCGTGTAGTCCTACTGGAATATACGCTTAATGACCTCCGACCTTCACCGTGTCTGCGTATCAGGAGGTCATTATGTAAAATATCACTTTGGTTTCATGCAAGGGGGATCAAGCATCCCAAAATAAGACGCGAAATGACCCGATTTGGCACTTTTACAAAGATGCTCCAGACTTATGGCGGGCTTTTTTGTTTTATTAGCAAACACGAGCTTGTGAAATATTGATACTCACATTATTGTTGAATGAGTCATGAATCACATGAGAAAAAGTACGGCAATTAAAAAAGTTCACCAGTTTGAAGTTTCTTTTCCACGTGAAAAAGTGAGATGACATCGTGAAAATTCAGGCACTGGTGGAGTGGAACGTTTCGCCTTGTTTACCTTATCTACGTACTATATTCGAAACTCATAGCACGTCGCTTAGGTAATGCTACATTAAGCATTTTTATTTTTTATATGTACGGAGGAGTCTGGGATATTTCAAATATTTCTCGCACAAACTGTTGTAACTTTTCTATAACTGATATAGAAATAATAAAATTAATGTCTAGAGAAAATATTGTAATGCGGCAACAAAATATTTTTAGACTCTAAATCAGCAATTGTGACGAAGAAGAAAATTTATTTAGAAATAACAAACAAGACTATTAAGCCTTAATCTTAAGTTACTTAAACTATCACGTGGTCGTGGTAGCGTAGTAGTCACGGTCGCGGACTCGCACCGGCTTGTTGAGCAGTGGGATCGAGCCCTGATGCCATTAAAGACACACCGTAGAGAGGAGCTGGTTCAAGTTAAATCTGGTTGAGGTTCCGAGTCCTCTCGTTGGCATAGCAGTTTAGGGAGGGATGCCATCCTCCTCGCTGGCCGGAAGTCTCAGATTTCCCCCTCCCCTGCCGTCTGTAACTATGGCAACAACAGTTGAAAATGGTCATCCCTTTTTTCCCCACTCCATTTTATTTTCATAAACATACTTCTAATGAAAATGAAATGTTGAGTTTCACGATAATCGTTGGGTTTTATTTTTTAAATATGCATTATTAAAATGTTTGTTTAAATTCCGTATAACATTTTATAAATATTTTTAACATGGCATTAAAAACATTTAATTTTCTCACACCTTTATATGGCGGGACTAAACAATTCATTGGAACTTTTTAAATTAAATAAATTTGTACATGCATAGGTATTATATTAATATTTTACATGGATATGTTTTAATAATCTATGAGCTTTCATTTAAAAAAATTATCACTTTGAAAAAAGAAACACATTATTTATAGATATTTGAAGTAGACATTTAACATAAATACCGTCCAAACGCAAAGGAATTCAGACCTCAACTGAAGTGTTGAAAATAAATGCAGTGGCGATTTTACATTAATCGCTACCATGGTAACCGAACGAGGAAAAATGAAAATGAGCATACACGCCTATTGTAAAGTAACAGACTTTAGTTATTGTGTTTCTTAAGATAAAACCCCTATCTGAAAGCATAATTTTTAACCCTAAGGATTGCAATGATGATAAATTATGAATCATAGCATCAAATTATTACCGGTAATTCGGTTAATTATGTCATGAGTATGATATATTTTTTTGTATAAATTCGCTGGGCTGTGATACAATCAAAAATAATATCGTGAAATTCATAGAACACATACGTATATCTCTGCGTGCAATACAATCGATTCACATGCTATAGTCAGCCAGGTTCAAACGGAAATAATAAATAGAGCTGATTCCGAAAATTCAGAATGCACAATACCTTCGACATGTGCGGTTACGTGATCTCCGTGAAAGAGACACATAATTTTTTTTTTATTGAGCGAAACAAAAACAAAAATACAACATAATAATCCCCATTTAGCTCGAAACAAAATCAATGAAATCATTAAAAAAGAGTAGTGCATTTTCAACGGAAAAATATAAGGAGAATGTATATTCAAATAATATATGATTTTTTAAAAATAATTATTAAGCTATAACAAGAAATCTCAAATAGCTTTTTCTGAAGCGAGATTATTTTGCATATTTATTGAACCTAATGTAATATACCGAATTATTAATCAGTTATATTTCTTACGTGCTTATTTTTTAAAGACATACATGTTGACAAATAGATCCCGTATTTAACTCTACATTTTATAATTAGTAAATATAGTTAATCATATTTTTACATAACTTTTGATTTAAGAAAAAAAAAATATTCATTCATATATTACACAATTTGTTACGATATTATTACATTTTATTTATGTTCGGAATGCAATTAAATATCACCGCAGTATATAAGATCAAATAATATATCGTGAATTTTTAATTTATACTCAAGATTTAAAGAATTCCCACTAATTTACCGTATACCGGCTTTGATTGAAAATTTTATTGAATTACCGGCAATGGAAAGAGTTGGTAAATTTTACATTCTCTAATAAACATGCTTTGCAATTGAAAAGATCAAACTAGTTGTCCTACTTTGGAAAAATATGTGCTAAAGATCTACTCATACTCAATTACTTAAAACATTCGTATTTCAAATGCTTATAATGGTCGCAGTAGCCTAGTGGTACACGCGGCCGGCATTGTTTTCGACAAGTCGTGGGTTCGAGTCCTGAGGTCACTTCAGACGTGCCATGTATTGGGGTTGAGGTCCCAAGTCCTCCCGTGGCGTGGTGGGGAAGTTTGGAGGGGGTGGGTTCATCTCAGGTGTCGTCCTCGTCATTTGACCGATGATCAGAATTACGAGTACCGCCGCCAGTAGCTCTCGTGTTGCTTCTCAGTACGAAGTAAATAAACAATCACATCATTCTGGTATTTAGATTTGTAAATAGTTGTTTTTAAGTAAGCCACATTTGAAATCAAAACACTGAAACAAATTTACTTTAAAATTGTATATTTTCAAAAGTTTTTTTAAATGTTAAAGATATCATTTAAAAATTTCAGATATGTAACAAGAACAAAAACTTTTTAGATAAGTTACAAAATTTTAAATCAAGAACAAAATAATAACATTTATATTTTCGATTATGCAATAAATTAGCAGAAGAATTATAAGGTCATTTTTTGTATTAAATTCATGCATGCAATAAAACAATTACTTGCCATTTTATTTAACTTTTGTGTATATAATATCGATTTTAATTTAATTATTATATATAAATATAATCTTTACTTGGTATAAATACATATACTTAAAATGCAGGTATTTTAATTGTGTGTAACAACACTGATAATGAAAAATAAAATTTTATAAGCTTCAAAATTTTTAAGATCTTTACTGCTTTCATGGAAGCAAAAAATATTACTGACAATCCGTTGCACACATTGATGCATAAAATAAAATCTAGAAAAAAAATCACTAACGTTGATTGTTTGTTTTGTGGGATGTAGAGCAAAAAAGGCTATTGTCTCTATCACTTACGTTGAAAAGCAATCAAAATTATACAAATATGATACATTAGTATATGTGCTTCTTTCTTATCACATTAAATGATATTGCATGAATAATAATACTCCAATAAAGGTAATATCTATGATTAAGATAATACACTCTAATACATTTTATTTAAGAAACCTCAGGAAGTCAATTATTTATTTAAGGTTTTATAGTGTACAAACCATTATTGTTTCTTTTGAATAGACATTTAGCTACAGTAAAGGGCTCTTGAGTATACAGAATATTTAGTTTAATTTAGTTTAGTTTTCATTAACGTCGCACTAGAAGCAACATGAGGGTTATTGGCGAAGGACCTCGTCATTTTGAACCTCGGTCGAGTGACGAAGACGACACCTGAGCTGGCGCCCCCCCCCCTCTTAACTTCTACACCACGCTAACGGGAGAACATTGGGCCCCGACAGATTTAAAGTGCATCAACCCCCGCTACACGGCGGGTCTTTAGCGGCCAAGCATCCAGTGCGCGACTGAACGAAAACCGCCAGTCACGAATCCGAAACCGCTAGGCTACCGCGGCCACACAGAATGTTTACAAAAAAATATCCCAACTTTGAAGAGCTACTATTACAAAACTAAAGTTACAACCTTTTTGGACAAATGAAATTAAAAATAACGTTTTAAACTTGATAAAATTATATGCATTCAGTGTGAACGACCACCAGAAACAGGAACGATATTTAGTCGATTGCAGAACTCACCCCCTTCCCCCACTTTTTCAGCCTGCTCGTGTTATAGTTTGAATAGTTGTAGTTTTTGCGTTTTAATATCGTTATTGTTCGCCGCTAGTGGCTATATAAACTATTTTCTTTTAAGTAGTTCCAAAGGAAAAAAATAAATAAATCACTGGAAGTTAAATTAGGGTTTTAGGGGGTCATTGATTAAAAGCTCTACTCTACGCCCCATCTACCGTAACGTCCATCTTGGTATTGTTCTTGTTTCTGGTGCGGTAGTCTTATAGAAAATTTATAAGTATATGAACTTTATTAAAATGTTATTTTTAATTTAATTTGTCGAAAATGTCTGTAACTTCTGTAATTTCGTTATGGTAACTCGTCTAAGTTAGGATATTCTTTTGTAAATACCTTGTATATGCTACTAAAATGCTAAATTAATGTGCAGCATGTACTTATAGGTAAGAAAAATTTCTAGATATAACTGGTTGTCTCGGAAATTACAGATACTGAATTTTTTTTGCAAGCTCACGCGTCCTCTTAAATCTTTTCCGAACACCTGATTTGCCCAAAGACAAATGGAGACATTTGACAAAGAATTTTAGTGGCAAACGTTCGCTAAGACTTGAGGTCATTCTACAGAAAATCTCAGATGCTAAAAGGAGACACAAGGAAAGCCTTTTGGCAATACCTGCTACATCACAGGTGTGCCTGCACCCCCAATTCTGGGCCCCTTCTCGTTTGGCTCCCTTTTACGACATACCCTTACCTATATCTTACCGTCATAAAACTTTCAAGAATAGACACTCTCCCCAGAAACACGAAGCTCCAAGGCATTATAAATCGAGCAGAACGAGGATCTGGCAGAATAGTTTTATGATGACTATCTGAGTATCTGCCGACTTTTACACGCTCCGCGGAACAAGCGAAATCAAATTGGTTTATCTGTTTTGCAATTCTTCTGCAGTCGGGGTTTCGTGCCTGTTTCAGAAGAAAACTGCGGTCATTTGTGCTTGAGGCACGCGCCCCGGTGGACGTCTTTAATTAGACCCTTCCAAGTCGTATTGGTTAAGATAATAACACGTGTCCATCGGTTATGCGTGTGCCAAGGTCAGAGTTTTCAGCTTCACGCGAGATTTGTTTTTGTTCCGTCGGTAATCGCTTGTCACAGATTGCGGCTGTAAAAAGAGCCTTAAATGATATCAGTGTTCAGGGATCCGCCATCTGTTCTTTGTTGTTGTCCTCCGGGGGAAGACAAAAATTAAAGTGATGAGAGCGATAAAATGGAATAAAAAAAGAGACCCTTCTGGATGAACAATAACATTCATGATATACAATGATTAAGTAACAATTAGAATAAAAATGAGAATGAAGTGTGGCAAAGTGTGTCTGTCGGGTTGACCGTGGGGAGTATTAAAAAAAAGTAATTTCGAATATCGAGATTAGATCAGATGCGTTTCTTAATGATTGGATGTAATTTGAAAGACTTTCTTTGAATACGAAGAGCCTGAACTGACATGTTATGTTTTTCTTCTATAGTCACTTTTTTTTTTTTCGTGAAAGAGTTTCTTTATCCGAAATCTTTTCACTTCTATTTGGTTCTTAAATTTCATTGGGTGCATATTTGTTCTTCGGTTTGTTCTAGTGTTGTCTTAAAAATGAAATCCTTGTTCTTATTCTAAAAGTTTTAAAAAGTTCAAAACAACATGGCAAAAGGATGATTTAATTCTAAAAATTGAAATTATGAATTATAGATTATCCCTTCATTGTAAATTGTACCACAAAAAGTAAGCGTTACATATGGTTTATTTTTCGTTAAATTTGAAAGATTTTTGTGATTTAAACTACGTATCAGATTCTATATAACCTATAAAAGGAAGGGAAAATTGTAGCAAGAGTATAGATGCCTCAAAAACTAATTAAATAAAGTCGCAGCTCATTATCTTTCTACAAGGTCGAAGTAATTTGAGATTGTATTTAAAATAATATATATAATTTTTTTAAAAAAGCCAACACTTCTTTGTGGTAAAACAGTTAAAAAAATTTTTTCCTACTAGCAAGAAGTTAAATGAAAATGTACTGAAAAGAACGATTTATTATCATCACAAAGAAAAAGTAAAGATTTTTTCAATCCGGCTGAAAATCTTCAACTAAAAATTGGAGGGTCGGGTATGATTATAATTTAGATGTTTACCCAGTTGAAGTGTGCACAACTCTTCAGTTTTAAGCCAAAAATTTTCAGCTGGATTGAAAAAATGTTTTTCATTTTTAATTTTATAATGATGAACTGCTATTATCAGCACATTTTCATTTAATTTCTTGCTCACTGCAGAACAAATTATTTTTTAATTTTCAGGGTTTTTTTGTACTCTTTTGCCACATAGAAATGCTAGTTTTTTTTTTTAAAAAAAATGTTTGGCACTTTTTAAGTTATTTGTTTGGTGTTATTAACGTCGCACTAGGCGCAACACAGGCTATTGGCGACGAACCTCGTAATTTTGAAACTCAGCCAAGTGACGAGGACGACACCTGAGCTAGCAACCCCCTCTCCTAATTTCCACACCACGCTTATTGGAGGACTCTAGTGGATAAAAGTTGTGAAAATATTCGTGCCAATCTAATACACAATGAAAAGTATTAAGAAATGGTGAGGAAAAAAAGGAAGCTGAAATTAAGAGAATCGCTGTGCATTCCCCCTGATTATTTGAAAAAATTCAGCTACCATAGCAGAGTTAATTGTTGAATATGAGTCATTCTCGAAAAATTCAGACAGAAAAGGGTTTTGATTTTGATTGATTCATTGCTTATTTATGTCGCACTTAGGAGCAACACGATGGCTATAAGCGATGAACCTCGAAATTCTGAATCTCGGTCAAGTAACGAGGATGACACCTGAGTTCGCACCTTCTACTCCAAACTTCCACACGATGCCATCGGGACAACTTGGTGCCTAGACAAGATTTAACGTGCTTCAACTCCGCTGCATGGCGTGTCTTTAGTGGCATCAGGGAGCGAAATCACGTACCTTGGTCGCAAATTCGCGACCATGATCGCTAGTCTACCGTGGATACCAGATACAAGAGGGTGGAGAATGTCTTCTAGTAGAAATTTTGTTTTAAAAACATGCACTGTATTTTCATAAAAAGAATGTAAAATCCGAAAAACTCACAGTGCAGTCAGTTTGAACAACAATGAAACGCTTTTATCACATAGCGGGGCTGATTCATGGTAAATCTATCGGGGCCCTAAGTTCTTAACGTTGAGATGGTGTAGAAGTTTGGAAAGGGCGGTGGCAGCTCAAGTTTCGTTCTCGTCATTTGAAAGTAACTCAAAACTATGAGGTCCGTCACCAACAGACCTCGTGTTGCATTTAAGAGTGACATTAATAAACAATCAAACATTATTTTATCAGTTCCTGTAGAAATGAGCGGTAGGATAGATTTCTGAAAAAAATTCATCTTTTAAAATAATGTGTGTGTGCTAAAATAAAAGTTTTTCTGGACATTTTAAAACAAAGTGCAGAAAATACTAATATTTCGGGTTTGGTAACAAAATATTTTACATTCCAAATTAAAAGGATTGCAAAGCCGCTGTAACCTAGTGAATAAGACAGCGGACTCGTGGCCAGCGATTTTCGTGGAATCGTAGGGCCTTGATACCACAAAAGACCCGTCGTGTAGCCGGGGCTGATGCACGTTAAGTCTGTCGTGGCTCAAAGTCCTCCCAAGGGCGTGCGGTGGAAATTAGGAGAGGGGAGTGCCAGTTCAGGTATCGTTCTCCTCAATTGACCAAGATTCAAAATTGAGAGGTCCGTCGCCAATAGCCCGTGTTGCTCTTAGTACGATGTTAATAAAACCAAACCAAACTAAAAGGATTGCATGGCTGTGGTACCTGATTGTTTTGGTCGCTATCTGGTAGACAAGGATGTCTCAGTCTAATCGCTTGTTCGAGTCCTCGCCGTTTAACCGAAGTTCAAAATTTCGAAGCGTATTTTCTGTGGACCTTGTGAACACAGGCAAAAGGTGTTCAATAAACAAATACTCTACTACCTCAAATCATAGTCTAAGAACTATACAGCGCAACTCTAAATGTAAAGAGTTTCAGGATTCTATTAATAGTGTTAGTTTAGGAGCTCCGAAGATCAGTCTCTTCTCTGAATGAGAGTGTGATGTGATTTTTTTTTATTAACTTCGCACTTAGAAGCAACATGACGGTTATTAGCGACGGACCTCGCAATTTTGAATATCGGTCAGATGACGAGGACAAAACTTGACTTGGCACCTCCCTCTCCAAACCCAAACTTTATCAATGGGAGCACTTGAAACTTCGACTTGATTTAACGTGCATCAGCCCCGCCACATTGTGGTCTTTATTACCATCAGGGCTCGAACCTACGACTCGACGAAAACAACGCCGACAGTGAGTCTGCGCCCAAGACTACTAGGTTACCATGGCCATAGCCCTAGATTGAAGCACCTCCCCCCCGTATCGATAATTATTATACCGGGGTATTGTAAAGTTTTAATTATTACTAAAAATAATCGAGATAGAAACTTAATTTTTAGCCCCCTAAGGGGCTATCCTTTTAGGTGGATCACTTTTTGCGTATAGATAACTTTTCAATTTTCCTTATCCTTTTCTTCAATTTTAATTACATTTAGCATAAATATATTCAATTTAATAATTTATCGTTCCCTTTAATTTTAATATCAGAAAAGTTTACTATTGTCCATTTCTCGACATTTCATCGTTTACTTTAATTCTTATATTTAATTGAGTATTTAATAATAATTATAAAAAAAAATAAAAAAAAAAGCGCACCTTGTGTGGTTAAATCTATTCTTTGCAAAACTTTGCATAGAACTTTTCATTATATTAAAACTATTACTTATTATTCTTAAGACACTCCCTTTGAGTGAGAGACGGTTGCTTAGAAGACAAAATAATGTAAAAGTATCGAAATTAAGCGTATATTTTAAAAGAGAATAGAGAAGCAAAAATATTTCTCTCTTATAAGAGTAAATTGATACAATTTTCGATACAACTAATACTGTTTATTTGTTGTTGTTATAAGAATCCTCCTTTCCTTGGGATTGATCAGTATTAAAAGAAGTTTGTACTGTTTTAATTATAAAATAAATTTTTCTTATTTATACTTATATAGCTCTGCTTTTTAAAAATTTTAATTTAATTTGTTTACTATAACATTTTTGTTCCTTTGAACTATCTATAAAAACATCCTTTCAGAACTCCTGCTTTTCTATACGTATTTTATATTACTTTTATTACTTAACAACGCGTCCCCGAAAACGGAAGTACTAAACTTTCTCACCGAAAGGAAACCATATGCAGACGATCAATACTTCACCTTCGGAACAGCTGATGCCAACAAACAGGGAAGAAAAAGGTGTGCGCTTCGAAATAAAGCGAGCACTGATTTCCGGCAGGATCACAGCGCAGCATCCGGTTAGAGGAAAAAGGGAAGAGCCCAGAGCTACCGTAACTAATGCCAGACCCTAGTTAAGTGAAAAACCGCAAAATTAGGAATGATACTCCTCCACTTTTTGTTTTTTGTTTGGAATCAGTGTTAGTTTCGTTTGCCATCTGTCGTAAAATCGTCTGATGAAAATCTTTTGTTTGGTTCTCAGTTATACATATGAATCATTCTTCCATGCAATCAGAATTGATGAAAGAACATTCGACAAACGACTTTTTTCACCTGCATAGAAGTTTGGAATAAAAACATTCAAAAAAAAAAAAATAATAATAATAATAAATTTACTTTTTGAATTAAACAAAAATTAAATTTTGTATATGCTTTAATTTTAATTATCAGTCGGTGGAAGTGAATTTTTTTAAAAACAAGCATTGAAAAACAACCAAAAATAGAACATTACTAAGTTTAAAAAAGAAATGCGAAATTGAGTTTTTGTAGGAAAAAAAATGTATTAAGGGAAAAAATCACTAAAACATTTCAAGTCTGATTTTTCAAATATGCAATCATTTTAAATAAATAAAAAACAAAAACATTTTATTTAAAACTGTTTTTTAGAATTCGAGAATATTTTAAGAGAAAAATATCTGTAATATTTTATATTTTGCTAAACAATAAATTTTGTCAAAATATTTTTTTACGGGAAATGTGGAAATAATTATGTATCGTTTCAAAGAAGTTTCAAAATTTGTTTCTTTATTCAAAGCTAAGAGTAAAAGTTTAAAAGTTCAATGTGTTTATTTTAATAATGTTGCATTGAAAAGCAACGCAAGGGCTATTGGTAACGGACCTCATAATTTTGAACCTCGATCAAGTGACGAGACCTACATCTGAATTGGCACCTTCCTCTCCAAACTTCCACACCTCTCCCATGGAAGGACGTAGGTCCTCAACCAGATTTAACATGCATCAGCTTTTCTACACGGACTTAACTTTAAAAGCATCAGGGCTCGAGCCCACGACTCCATGAAAAATAATGCCCGCCACGAGCCCGCGACCTTGACCATAAGGCTACCGAGTTTAAAGTTCAAAGCTTAGGGTTTATTTTTCACTTTCCATTTGTATTATATTATTATACAATTTTCAAATCGTGAACTAAAAGTAGTAAAATGTTATTAGCAAATAAATTTGTTCTAAAAGGAAAATTATCACAGAATAAATACGAAAATCTTCCAAAAAAAAAGTACACATTAAAAATTTTAACTAATATAAATCGATGAAAAATCGATCATCGAGAGGAATGGATAAAACTTTTAAAAAAACTTCAAAGCTCACATATAGAGGCATCAGTATTGAACGAAACTGACTTATTATTTTATAATTATAATCATTTTTAATATTCATATAATATTCGCTGCTGGCCAGCCAAATTGCAACACCAAGAAGGACAAGAGATACCAAGCCAAATTGATTAGAGATATATCACACAATGCAAAGGTGAAATTATTGAAAATATAGCCTTCTGCAAGGTGAGGAAGACGATGACATGAGTGTTGTCGCTACGGTTGGCTATAAGCACTGCAACATGCCTGGGCACTGAATGAAAGAGGTTTTGGGTGTCTTGTTTGGGTATGGCAGCACATGCTGTCTCCAAATTTTTCCAAAGTTGATGTGGTGTAGCAATGGTTAGCGTATGCTGGGCAAATCGTTCTCCATTCATCGATCGGTCGCGTTAAATTGGGGATAGATCGGGAGAACAGGCAGGCGAAGGCAACAATGCAATTTGAAGGATATAGAAGTCTTGAACATTGCTTGCAACGTGTGGTCGAGCATTGTCCTATTGGATCATGGTTACTGGCAAGATCTGAAAGTAAGGGATATTCCAAAACCAGAGGTATATCGTTGAACTGTCATTGTACCGGCAATGGGTAGACAGGGAATTCAGTACCACCCCAAACCATAATACTGGATGCGGAACTAGTATGAGGATACACAAGGCAAGAGTTAAGCAGTTCCTCTCTTCTTTCTCCTCCATGGTATCTCAAGACTTTAATCCGATCAGCGTGGTTTCTCAAACGGAAGCGTGATTTGTTTGTAAAGACGATACTGTGTCATTCTGCTGTTCATATCCGCCATTCTATAGCCCCATTGCATTAAGCGTCTGTGATTTTGAGATAAAGGTTTTCTGTTTCACAACAATGAATGCCTTGTAGACGTTTCACTATAGTGAAGCGAAGTCGAATGGCACTGCGGACAACGGTTATTGTGCAACAGACTTTATTTGTTGTGATATGGTCCCTGATGCGGCAAAGCGATCCATCTCAGTGACCCGCACAGTATACCTCTCCTCCTGTGCGACGAGGTGGATGCAATCAATACCGACGGTCAGTTACATGCGGCCCTATCACTGATTCCTGGGAAGGATAATCCACATTATCTACAGGGTAGCCGTGGTAATCTAGTGGTCATGGTTTCTGACTTGCGGCCGGCGGTTTTCGTCGTCTCGATTTCGATACTTGATGCCACTAAAAAACCGCCATGTAGTCGAGGCCGATGAACTTTAAATCTGTCGGGATCCAAAGTCCTCCTGTGGAGTGGGGTGGAAGTTAAGAGAGGGGGGTGCCAGCTCAGGTATCGTCCTCGTCACTTGACCGAGGTTCAAAATTACGAGGTCCGTCACCAATAGCCCTCGTGTTGTTTCTAGTGCGACGTTAATAAAACCGATCAAACCATACGCACAGTGAAAATTTTAAGTGGTTTGGAAACTTTTTTCTTGGTACATTCTTAGCAGCCAATAGTATATAATTTTTTTCTCTAAAACTAGCTTTACCTAAATATTTCCCATCTTCATTTAATAATTTGAAAACTGACCCACGACTTACTTATCCAACGATTCTTCACTCTTAATACGTAATCACGGTAGCCGAATGGTCATGGTCACGAGAGCACAACTGCCATTGTTTCCGTCGAGTTGTGGGTTCGAGTCCTTATTCTACTAAATATCCGCTGTGTAGTATTCTGATGTCTGTTATATCTGTTACCCCAAATCATCCCATTGACATGTGTGGAAGTTTGGAGAGAGTGGAGCCAGCTTAGGTGTCGTCCTCATCACTCGACCGAGGCTAAAAATTACGATGTCCGCCGCCAATAGCCGTCGTGTTCTTCCAAACGCATCGTTAAACAATGAATCATTCACCCTTAATACGTGTTGAGCGCATAATTCTTTTCTTTAAAGAAATTTTACCCTCGGAAAACAAACAAAATCGAAGTTTTGTTTATGAAATATAACTTCCTAATTTCGATAGTTTCTGATACCATAAATGTCCCTATTGATACATTGTTTCAAGAGCAATTTATTGAGGAAACATGGATAAACACAGGGAATGATAAATACATTTGCATTTCCAACGAAGCGTTTACCATTAACAATAATGCTGGAGGCTGAAAATACATAGCTTTCAATGGTTGTCTGGAAATCATTTCATGACGATACTACGGTTAGAAACTCAATTTATGAGATAATATAAAGAAGACGACAAGCATTTCAATATAAGGAATTACTTAGAAAAGAAAAAAAAAACAATTATATCACAAAAAAATTATTTAATTCGCAGCATGCTTTTCCTAACTTACATGTTAAAGTCACTAGATAGTTGGGTTTTTGTTTCTAATCCCTTTGGAATGGCTATGGTTAGCTGAATGGTCCTTTCGATTGATTCCACTAAACGACGGATTTGAAAAACCCATATTCAGGTTTACTTTAAGAAATTTTATTGTTTTCAATTGAGTGTATATTTAAGTCGCAATTAGAAGTAACAAAAAGGGTTTCAGCGACGGACCTCAGGTGTCGTCCTCGATAAAGTGACGAGGACGACACCTGAGCTGCCACCTCTCTCTCCAAACTTCCACTCCAAGCCAATGGGAGAATTGGAGCCTCAACAGAGATTTAATGTTCATCTGCCTCGCTGCATTGGTGGTTTTCAGTTGCTACAGGACTCGAATCCACAAATCGACGGAAACAAAGCCACCCGCGTGTTCGGTTCTATGACATTTTGGATATCGTTGCCCCTTTCCTTGAAAAATAATTTAGTTCTTTTGACGGGATATTAATACTTCAATTTCAGGTTCCTTAAGCACATTTTAATTCTTTTTTCTGTGAATGCCTATAATATTACTTTTGGTGCTGTATAATTTTGTATTTTCTATTTTTGAGATAACTTTTCTATGAAAATTAAAATTAAGCCTTTCCCAACACAGATGCCGCTGTTGTCCGATGGTTAAAATCACGAATTGTACGACAGGCGATATTAACATGAAGTCAAGGTTCTGAGTCTCGTCTCCACCAAAGATCGGCGTTTGAATTGAGGGATGATTGCTGTAAATTAAATGAGATTATTTATATATATATATATATATATATACACTCTCGGCCACAGAATTTACACTTGGAGTGGTATGAAAATGGGGAAAGGCCAGTTCAGGTATCTTTAAATTTGATTGCGACTTCACAATAAAGACTTCCGGCACCATCGATTCATATTAATTCAGAATAAACTAATTTAAATTGCAAAACAAGACAACACAAGGATATGATTTATCTGTTCTCCATTATCCCTGCCAGTAAATAAATATATGTACGAGACGGGTAATTTTGAAATGCAGAATAACTATAGATAGAGAGATAGATTACACACACACACACACACACACACAC